>JAHZMV010001960.1:0-15131 GCA_027743765.1 Coecobrya sp. COE2
CGTTCTATAACGGCAATGCCATAAGTAACGGCAATGGAAAATGCAAAAGGTTTTATAATATGAGCATCATTTATTTCCGCTATTGCTCTCTCTCTGTGGACCTAAAATACCCGGGTAGTTTCTGATGATAATGGTGTCGATTATGATGACCAGCAGCATAAGATGATGATGACGACTATAGTTTGCTCACGTTTAAAGCGACACAGTAGTTAAAATAGTTAAAGGGGCTGTGAAGCATAAGCGATGGCGGAAGACTGTGTGGGATTGCTTAATATAAATAAAAAATCGTTAAGCGTAATCACTTTACGTAATCACGTTTATTACCGTTATGAATTTGAAGTTGCATAAGGAACACAACAGTTCCACAAGATAACCAGGGTGGTTAAATTATAATATGGGTAACACATATTGAATGAAATGCCATTTAGAAAGGATGCACATTTTAATTTCCGGTGAAAGCATGCTAGTCACAGAGACTTGTCTTTTGAAATTAAATAGGTTTATAAACATTTAACTAATTATTACATGAGAATAGCTTTGCTTAGTCCCACTTCATTGGATTTTTAGTAAACTAAGGTATTTAACTGAAAAGATTGAACTTGAATCACTTGAGCGTTGTGCGGCAGAACTAAAAAAACGGAGGTGTTGATAAAACCGCCTCCTGGAAACATCTGTCAAAAAGCACCCGCCGCACAAATCTACAAAAATCGATACCGATTGTCTTTTGGATTGTTGTGCTGAAAGTGTTGTAAATTGTTGATTAATTGAGGATGGAGGCTTATGATCCTGGAACTATTAGGGAACTGGCCAAAATGAAGCAGGAACCTGTAAAAGTGGAAGATGGACGCGCTATGGCTGAGAGAATCAACGCGTTTGCGTACTTGGAATGTTCGGCCAAAAGTAAGGAAGGAGTACGTGAGGTGTTCGAAATTGCAACCCGGGCTGCGATGCAGGTACGTTAATCACAAAAGTGGCATTTCCAAAGTGGAGTAGAGTTAGTTGGAATATGGGCTCAATTCTTTATACTGGAATGTTTACTACTTTGTTGTTTCACAGGCGAAGACGAAGAAGCGGGGAAAGTGCACTATTTTATAATTCATTTGTTTTCACCATCTAAGGTCATCAAAATTATTTGTCAACTGGATCTTCATCCCCATCATGTAAAGTTACTCACGTTATTACTGTTATTAGTGTAGATTATATTTCTTAATGTTCAAGGACAGTGTTTTATAAATTCAGGTCATTGTCATGAGTCATTCTGATTGTCATTGTCAAGCGTGTAAATTTTTTATTATTCAATTTGCGTCTGAACTTGTATTTTCCAGCTCCACTCGTGTAGCTTTACTATTTGTAGAGATGTAATATAACTTTTAGGTCTTATTCAAAATGTATAAAGCATTAAGATGCAATTTGTTTATATACAAACATATAAAACACTCTATTTTATCATGTATTATGTAGTAAAACAACCTTAAAAGCTTATAGTAGTATGCAAAACAACATATTTTGTTGCACCAAACCAACGTGTTATATGTTACTGCGCAATTTTCCTGTTTTGTAATCATAAGAAACGGAAATGAAATGATGTCCCAGTGGATCGAAAAGAGTTTACTTGGATGCACCAGCCATATATTTTCATTTCTTCTTCCGTCACGCTTCATGCTAACATAATCTGTCTGGTTTATAGTTTTATCCTGCCGGATATATCTTCTTTTGCAAGAGGTATGTGCAGAATGCAGAAAAATTGTGATGAATGTAATGTAATATGCTTTCACCTCTTGTCCGTTTACTCAAGTTCCGTTGCATCTTTCACGCCATGTTATCTTGTCATAATACCAAGTAGCGAGATAGAATATGAGAAAGTATGTACTTTTCTTTTTCTAAAAAGGAATTCCTAATCCTATTGTCTATGAGTACAACAAAGACGGTTATAAGAAACAAGCCGTTGCCGTTGTTGCTTCGTAGAAGTAGTAGCTTGTAGCCAGAAGCAAGGTCAGTGGAGCGAAAACCTTGTACCAAAAATTCACTTTCTTTCCAAGAAAAAAATACATAAATAATAAAAAGGTAACAAGAAGAGAAGATGAAAAAAGTCTTGCATTCTTTAGCACCACCGCTTTCACTTTTTTTATTTTTTTACGAGGACAAAAATCACTTGAAGAAAAATAGATTCAGTCAAGGAAGGAGACTTGGAATCTGAAAGGGATCCTGAAGGTTGCCTGTGTTTCCACCGGTGCCTTTCTCTTGTTTGTACAAATAACCGTCAAGCAGTCTTTCATTTTCCCCCTTTTGCACATTTATCCTCTTGTGCTGTTATACTCTGGTGTGGTGTGGCTTTAAGATGAAAGATGACTTGGAGATACATATAATAAGTGTATATGCACATGTATCTTCTTAATTTCATTTTCCATTCGTTGAACTTGCAAAATTGAATATTTATGGGGGTCGTAAAACAAAAACCGCCAAGGGACGGAAAATGAATTTTTTTAAAGCGTTTCAAAGTATGCATATTATTGTGTGTATGTAGAGTATGTAATGCTATTTATGAGAAATTCTGCAAGGAGGCATGCATGCATAAATTATACTAAAAAAACTCACCTAAAATTCCTTGCAAATAGGAGCCTTATTCAGGTTCCGGTGGCACATACCATGCCATTCACCACAACAGTGTGTGTGTTATCATCATTTACAAGTTAAATGGCTTGGTTTCAAAACCAGGAGAAAAGAAAGGGAAATTGATGATGAAAATTTTCTCCAAGACCTGCGTGGAAGGTACAAAGCAGTAACCTTTCTTTTTCTTATGGGCCGGAGGCTATCATCATAAAATATAAAATATTGCATACCATATACCACCGCTACCACAGCACCAACGACACCACCACCCGCCACATTGCTAAATCCTGGCCACAACTTAAACACCAACGTGTTACCAACAGATCATGCCAAACGAAACCACAGAAGATCCCTCCACATTTCCACACATCATATTATCATGGAGCAACACAGAAGCTTTCTCCTCTTTCTCCCACGATCATAAGAATCCTCTTTTATATAATTCTAATATTCATTCATAATTCAAGGATAATATCAACAGATCACAAAGAAGGGTTTATTTTGCGGTTTACTACACACGCTATATGTAGCCAAAGTAGAAAATGGATTCAAAATCAAATCCTCAAACCAATCTCAATCTACGCAGTAGAGACGAGGAAAAAAGAGAAAACTTCAGCAATACAAACTCGTGTCAGCCTTTCACTTTCACCTTTACAATTCATGGAAAAAACGGCAACAGGGAAAGTATCGTTTTCTTCCTGTCTACGGTAGTAGCACTACATGTTATAGACCTATCAAATTATGCATCCTGTATTGAGTAGCTCATCCTTCCTCAATCTTAGTAATCGTATACACTCCATCACTGCCAGTAAAGCCATTATAAGCTTCAGACAAAGTTCAAGGTAACGGGTTTTCTAATAAGAAAAACATTCTCAGTCATCATATATTTATACGATGTTTTGCTGCTTTCTGTAAACAGTAAAAACTATTATCGCTGTTGTATTTATTTCCTTAATGTCAAAAGGTGCATATTATTATGTATAGAAAAGATTGTTGATTTGGAAAAGGTCGCTTAAAGACAAAAATCAATTGTTGTAAATGGCAAAGTGTCTAAAGTATAGGTATTTTCTGGTTCTGTACATTTTGCTCGGGTGGCCTGATTGCTTAAACCTTGTAACTTCTTTTAGAAATCAATAAAAAATAATAATAATTGTTGAACGTCCAGGTCACAAGGTCTGTAAATACTTCATACTTAATGTCAATGGGTAATGGTAATGACAACTTGAAGACGGCAATACAAATAAAACAGAAGAGAAAGTCCCAAATTCTGGATTTAAATGGTCAGAAAATGGGAAACCCTAAATAGTGGAGAAAACTAGGAAAGAAAAGCAAAGGCTTTTGTTGTGTGTGCATAACTATTATAATTGTAATTTATTAATGTAATGGCTACAAAGCACGAAATAAGGATGGCCATCATGATGGTTCGTGTTTTTGTGATTTTAATGGCAACCTATTCGGATAAAAAATGTACATCTTTAATATTTACTGACCAGTACTATATATAATCGTTCATAATGGTTTATGTATGGCAGAACTCATCAAAGCTTGGCTGTATCAGTTTTATGTATCAAACATGTAGAAAAATATGAAAGTTTGAAGAAATGTACAGGTTCGAAGATTGGTTTTGTTCATTTTACTTGCTAGGTAATATTGGGATGGAATGTTAGACATTTTCATAAATTGAAGGGCACTTCAAATTTTAGGAGAAAAAGTTAGCCCATTACGTATTTGTGCTGTTAGTTGGTTTTTTAGTTTATTTTACTATTCCGATAAAAAATGTACATCTTTAATATTTACTGACCAGTACTATATATAATCGTTCATAATGGTTTATGTATGGCAGAACTCATCAAAGCTTAGTTGTGTCAGTTGTATGTATCAAACATGTAGAAAAATATGAAAGTTTGAAGAAATGTACAGGTTCTAAGATTGGTTTTGTTCATTTTACTTGCTAGGTAATATTGGTTATTGGGATGTTAGACATTTTCATAAATTGAAGGGCACTTCAAATTTTAGGAGAAAAAGTTAGCCCATTACGTATTTGTGCTGTTAGTTGGTTTTTTAGTTTATTTTGAATGCGATGGAAGATCATTAAATCATAGCAGTGCTCATCAATACATTCTGATTGCTATTAAAACTGCACTCGTTTGGATTTTAGCTTAATATTTCACTATAGATAGTTCGGAATGTTGCTATAATATGATAATGAATGCACATACCACTATATAATTTCAACATACGTGATGTGGTGTAGGAAAAGGAGAACACTTGAAAGTACGCTTTCAACATTTGATCAATTTAGCAATAATTGATGTTATTGATGGATGGCCTAAGCATAAAAAGATTAAATTATTGACGGCGGTGATCAAAGTAGTCCCAATTCTTAGATTTGGACTAAAAGCAATTTAAATTTTTTACTTGTATAATCAATGTCGTAATAGTTTATAGGAAAAGTGAAAGCAGTAATTTAGATTTGATTTTTTGAACATGGAAAGTGGTTAATATACGTGCTAGGAAAAAGTTTCTTTTGCTATTTCTTTTCGTTATTATAAATCTGAGAGTTCTTATTGTTTTTTTAAAAGAACCCATTTTCCTCTCTGGTTTTGGCTTTGGGGTACAACCGTTGCAGAATTGAGGGAAGCGAAGATGGAGTACAAAAGAAAAACTTGTTATGCAATGCATTACTTTAACCAGTTCAAACATCAATTCCAGTGGTCTAATTTTAGATTTTAGTGAGCGAGACAAAAATGTCACGTAAGCAGAGACAAATAATAGGAAACGAATTGCATAACGAATGCGATATTTGCTCTGGCATATAACGTCTTTAATGGGCAACTCATTTCTTCTTCAAGTCATGCCCGTGAATTGATTTCTGGAACGTCAATGTAGTGAGGAGATATGGCAAATACTCTGGTCCCATTTTTTAAAAGTCTGCTGACATGACGCAAAAAGAATCATTTTTTTGCATACTTTGACATGACAGGTAGTAAAATGAAAGGCAGGAAATGATTACACAACTGAGCTGTCACCTATTTAAGAAGCCAACTTCCTTGTTTGCCTAACCCCTTTAACAATTTTGTAATTTCCAACTCAAAGAGAGATTTTGTACGAATTACTTATTTTTGTTTGCTATATAAAATGTGAAAGTTCACTAATTCTGTCCTAATTGTAGAATAACGTATGCATGTCTGTTTGAATTGTCAAAGTAAATTTATTATCCTATATTTTTCCTGTCTTCTTTTATGATAGTACTCCCACGCAATTTTAAGACATCCCTCTGAACATAAAAAGTAATGTGCGCAAAGCGAAAAAATCAAGAACTCATAAGTAAATCTTTCAAAATATTTTTTTCCTCCCAGAGAGTTATCTAAATTACTTGTGTAACATTTCATTCTCTGATTCCTCTCTCCCATTTCCTTCAACATATTTTCCATTCTTTACGGAAGCATAAAAAGACTACACGTTACACATACACAATAGGCAAGTGGAATGATAATGAATGTTAACTTCAATAATGATGGTACTTTTGTTGTTGTTGTGAGAAAAAGAAAGAATGCAGAGAGGTACATGGATTGATAGTAAATAAATAAGTAAATAGTGATGGAAGAAGGATCACGCAATACATATACCTGTTCTATTATTTCGAAAACATTATCTACTTAAGATGTATTTATTATGATAGTAGTAATACGAGTTATACGTATAGCAAGTAAGTGTGGTGGAAAAAAAACTCGTAAAAACGTGAAAAGGATTGAATGGTTTTCTGAATTGAATGAGAAAGGTCGTTGGCTTGGCATGGCCCTATCACCTTCTCCAGTGGAAATTGCTGTGTTTGATACAATAATGGCAATCAGTATCCATTTTTCTTGGCAGGAGCATCAGGAATGGCACAGTGAATGATGCAGTAATGCTTGACGTTTATTCAACGTCAACGTGTAATCTGTCGGAACCCGGGTACTCTAACTCTCTAGAGTTGTGCGTGCCTTATAAGCCAACAAGAGCCAAACAGTGTATCTTGTTTTCTTCTTTTTCCAATGGAACCTTGGATCATCCCATTATCATGGCCTTTCTGGAAGAACCTGGGAATCTGGTGGAGGAGGTGGAGGAATGGATATAAATTCCATTGAAGAAAGACATCGATTTTGCTTACCTTTCCCAAAAATTTGGGATTACATCACATCACCACACACATATCCTTTATGCCACTAGTACCTGCAGTTGTATCAGTGGAAGGATGAAAAAAGCTATAAAAAATGTGCACTTTTTTCCACTGTGTGAAGTCTGTGAACATGATATGTACACACTCAGGGCTTACATAACCATGTCTAGTACTGCCGCGACGATGATGATGTGTAAGAAGCCATTTTGCAGTACGTGATGTGAAAGGTTATGATAGTGATAATGGCTAAAAAACGCTGCCATCATCGTTATCATCATCAGGATCAAGCCGTTCTTCGGTTTTATGTTGTTGGCTTCAAGTCACTCTCTCTCTCGCCCCTGTTTCGTTTGACTTGGCTTGACTTTGGCCATGGAGTCTGACTTCCTGTCAGAAAAACATACTTGATGATGGTATGATGATATCCAGGCATTATTATAGCGTTAGACAACCTGTAATTTTCTTTGTAACTCATGCCTTACAATGCCAAACATATCAAGAGAAAAGTACCAAGCCATTGCATCGAGAGGGGAAATTGAGATACCTAACATTAAATCCTGGGGGACGTACATATGTGAAGTCATTGCATTTAGACACGTACAACAGTCCACCTACACAGATTACTTATTTGGCTATAGTGCCAAGGATAGAGGTTCAACCAAATACGACTTTTGGCTGCATCTTTTCTACCGAGTTTTATGTGTAGCAAATGCGCTGGGACAATCTGCACAAATAATAACCAGTCTCAGTTTCGTCTCGGGTAAACAAAATACCTAATTTGCTTGTTACACTAAAGTGGATTGAAAACACAGGAGCGGTGATTCCATTAGTGTTATTAATTAGCCTTGCTGATATGGCGTATGGCGTGTGTGGTTTTGGTAGAGAGCAAGAGGAATACAAAAGGTAACGACTGCAAGCTACATAACACCAAACATCCAAACTAGAACGAGAGAGAAAATGCTAAAAAGGATAATAAATAGGCACGAATTTCGCACACACACACACCATGTCGGAATTAACATGAGTGCCGCTGCCGAGTTACTTTGCTTTTACCTTGATGGATAGACGAGATAGAGAAAGAACTTTGATGTGGGCGGCAGTATGTGGTCTTTTTTGCAAAGGGAAAATTCTTCAACGGGTATTTTAGGTACAATGGTGAAGCGCAAGCGGTTTCCATTTTGGTGAAGGAAGAAAATGTTAATTTAATTTGTTTAATTAAAAGAAACTAGATCAGGTTGGACAGGAAGGGAAAGTTTCCTGACTGGATGAATGCGTGACATGTAAGTAAAGCCAAAAATTTGCTTAAACAGATAAGCGCAAATACCTAGATAAAAGCCATTGGTCATTGTCAAGCAGCTATCCATCAGTTCATGAAAACCAGAGAGGAAGTATACATGTTTATGAATAAGGTAGGTTAGTTGTGAAAATAGAGTAATTTCAATTAGATGCAAAATGGTAGATAGGTAGGTGGAAATAGGTATATACATATTATATAATTTAAAGCTTTTAATAGACTCAGTCAAATAAATAATGCAGAGAAATAGAAACAGACTGCTTACCATTCTAGAATGCCTTTGTTCCTGGGAAATGAATAGGGTGTACTACGAAGAAAGAAAAATTTCCCGAATCCACAGGATTGTAAAGACAATAGATCATCTATCTCTCTAGATAGTTTCCCGACTGTCTTCACCCAAAGTTGATAGCTTGACTTTTCTGTTGGCAGTAGTGGTGAATGACCCTTGGAGGTTAGTATTCTTATCCACAGTTTCCAATTTCCAAGCACCACAGTTGAAATAGATGTCTCTTTCTGGAGAAAGGAGAAAAGATGGTATTTGTATTGTGTGGTGTGTCTGTGACAGAGTTGATGAGTCCTTCTCTCCTTTTGAATCTTATTGAACTACAACAAGTTCTCCACTTCCTGTCGTCGTCTAGCTTTTCGTTGAAGACAAAGGTGATCCACCATCTTAATCATTTCTCACGGTGGCAAGTATCTATGTGGTATGGTGGAATGGAAGGAAAGACACAAGAAGTGCTTTCACTTGACACACTTTCAAACTCCCATGTAATTTACCCCTCCAAGGGAAATGACAAAGTGAGTAATGTTCAGCCTACTAACTTACATACCTGGGTCTATGACCGCGAGTATACCTGTCAGCAGGAGAGAAGAAATTGAAAACTGCCGAAAAACGTCTTATGCATTATTTTAATCTGCTTGTCATTTCGGTCATCTACTCCACAAATAATTAAAGTTAAGTACTTACACAACACACAGCTTCTGTCAGTTTAATGGAACGTGCAATTTTCTAATCATGAAAATGTGGACGATTTCGTTTAGAAAGACAAAAATTGATTTTTATACTGTTTGCTTTAAAAACTGTCTTTTCCAGTTTTTCTTTTTTGCATTTTCACTTTTCTTTTGAAGTTATTTTTTGCTTCCTTATCTTGTCTTCTTCTAAAATGGCATTTTTTTCGGTGGCGGTGACAGCAAGCAAGAGGAACAAGATATTCTACTACTTGTTTTTTATGTTTGTTTTCTCTGTGTCACTGATTTTCCTCACACTTTGATAAACACGACGACGACTGTGACAACAAGAAATAGACAACGTAAGTAAGTATCATGTCAAAAGCACACACTTCTTCTTAGACAAACCAAACAACAACAGCAGCACAATCCACCATCTTTTTATATACATACATATATATATTTTGTGCACTTGTTCAGTTTTCCGTCAACCTTTCAATTTCGCTTTCTCCTCACTTTATTTTCCATGTTTGTTTAACTTGTTTGTTTAGTAGGTATGTATATGTGTGTACGTCTGCTTTTTATATTGTGTACTTAATATAAATTGATGATGACGAGAAGATATGAAGAAAATAATATGGCACAAAATTTATTTTAGCAGTACGAGCGGAACACAGTGAAACAGCTTTTTATAGCAGTGTACTTATTTACATTCTAGAGAAAATCTACATAACAAATAACAACTGCGTTCAGCAAGCATCAAAGTTTCTCTGGGGAAAAATTTCCTTTACTGACTTTGATGGAATGCTAAAATATCTGAATAATGTCTTATATATATGTGTGTGTGTGCTGTTCATGTGTCACTTGCAAACTTTTTTCACAAGAAAATATATTGTACAAGAAGAAAGCATGCTAAAGTCAAAAGGACCACACCAAAATCACCGGAAAGAAAAGTAGTTTATTTTTTTACCCGTTGTAATGTATGACTCTTGTGATATGTGCGTATGGCATTTAAACTGGAAATATATGAAAATCAAACTTTTGACAAATAATCAGCAATGTCATCAAACTTTCAGAGTATTAGTATATTTTTTTTCTGCATAAAAAATTGTCTATTGATATCCCCACTTGTGTAATAATAATACTTGGTCGTAGGTGAATGTAAAAAGCGTGGGCGCGTGTGAAAATACTTTCACAAGAACTCGCACACAACATGCAGCTCGGCGCTGAATGAGCGGTTGGGAATGAGACTCTCTTGGTTTTCCTGAGGTCTGGTCGGATTCTTCTTTGCTTTTGCTCATAAAAGTCTTTTCGCTTTCTCTGCGGGTCCACTGTGTGTGGTGGAGATGGTGAAACATCAGAGGAAGAAGAAACACACAGACGCTTAAGCTTGAGCCAGCCATGGGAATTCATTCTATCGACTCAAGTCAAGCAAACTGACGAAGCCTTTTCTCCTTCATTCTCTGCTCAAGTATTTTAGGTACCTACTCCATAGTACCTTGTTGAAAGCTATACGAGCTACTGTAATATATATTTTTTTCAACGCCGCAACTACTACATCCATTTAGATTAGATGAATGATAAGATTTTGTCATTTTGTCTTCTGGCGAAAACAGAAAGTGGAGTGGAGTAGTATTTGATGTCACATAAATAATAACTCTATGGAAAAAAGATCGTTTTTGTAGATGAGTCGGATTCAATAATTGAAATCTCATTCACTTTCCTTATGTAAATCGTCTTGCATTATTTTGTGAAACTCTTTTTTTGTGGGTTTTTTCTTATGTAACGAAATCTTATATAATTTCACTAAAATGGAGTATCAGCAGGAGATAAAATGGAAATGCATATTATATACCACTTTGTTTACTAGCAAGAAAGCATCATAGCTATTAGCATCAGGGTTATATATCCCGTAATTTTTTAAAGTAGCGTGCTGCACGGTGGTCTCATAACAAGGGTAAAAAAACTCCAGCCTCGACTAACCATTTCCATTAAACATTTAAACAAATGGAGAAAACTGGACTATGGACTTGTTCGTAATTCCTGGTGGTCGTGGCTCATAATAAAAAAAAGTCCACTGTGCGTAAACCATGAAGAGAAGTGGATGGAGAAAATTGAGAGCAAGAAAAATAGAAATAAATGGACTTTGGGTAGGCACAGACAATGCACAAAATACATTAGTTTTGTTACTAATGGAATTGCAGGAGAACACGGAATGTGGATGATGATGAAGAAGGAAAGAAATTGTACAAAAAACTGGAAGCACTCATCATGCAAACTTTATGCAGTATTTGTAATGTGAGCAACTCAATAATGATTCCACCACAACACAATAGACAAATCTGTTTGTAAAATGAATGACAATCGGTGGCAAGTGACATCCCAATCTTGGGTAAGTTTTAAAAATAAGAAAGCAGAAAGTTACGACAAGTCTATTTACTTAACTATATCTGGTTGTGTTTGGTAATTTAAAGAAAAAACTAAATTGTGAAGCTATTTTTTCAGTTTCCTTCTCGGTTAAACAACCAGGTATACTTGTTAATATTATGTTTTTGAACATGCCAAGTAGCAATTAGTGAGTTAAAATGAGGAAACTTAGGGATATTTAAGGCCAGGGAACAAATTAGATTTCTTTCATATTGTGCGTCTCGCGTCGTTTCGTGTGTCATGCTTCAGTCATTATCATCATGAAGAGAAAAACCATGTTTTTAAAGAGAGGAGAAAGAAACAAACAAGTAAATTGCATACATTTATGTCCTTTTTGGGTATATCCCTACATGAATCAAGCAAACCAATAATAATCACACAAAACCCAAATAGAGCAAGAGAAACCGCCTACTTACACCACGAAAATCCGAAACTACTTTACTTTTTCCATTTATTTTCCAACTTTTCATATTTCTCTGATCACGATCATTTTCATGCTAGATGCGTGTGTATGTGTGTGCCGCTATTTTTAGCAGTTCCATCAAACTTATTACATGTAATACAACCATTTGTAGAGAAAAAAATAAATCAAAATATTATGAATAAATTGGAAAAAGACAAGATTTCAAAGTGCAGTTACCAAAATGCACTGTCAATCTCAGCCAAAAGTAAAATTCTCACTGTGCCCCAATCCAAAACAGGAAATGAAATGATGATCATGCTTTTATGCTTTCAACTAATTATTCAATCTGTTCCATTTACTTTATCCTTTTTTATTTGTGATTTGTTAGTGATAGAGGCAGTGGTGGGCGCACTCATCGTAATCATTGTTATTAGCATTTTCATTAGCAAGTTCGTTACGGAATAAATTAAGAGCACGAGGCGGAGAGTGAGAGGTATATAGGGAAAAACAAAAGAAGTGCTGAGAATCACGCCATATGGCTAATTCTGCTAACATCAACCAACTCATCATTATCCTTATCAGCAGAACGCTCTGGTAAGTGCTTTCCCCTACCTGAACACGGGGAAGAAGAATGGCAATTTAATAACCAGTGATAATGTTCCTTTTCTCCTTGATGGAAAGATACATGGGGAAAGCATCAGGATGGTGTTGATGTTCGCATGAAAATTTAATGAAAATCTGGTCGATTGTGTACAAAACTAGGCTAATCTCTAAAAAGCATGGGGAGATAAATAGTATAGAGATAGAAATGATGTAATAAAGTAAGGCAATATATACATATGTACGATTTGTATACAATTTGTTTTACTTTTGATGTGGCTTTGCTACCGCTCCCTGCTCTCTTTGTGCTTTGATAAATCTTTCATTTTCGCACGGATTTTCGGTTGATGAGAAAAATACGAGTAGGAAGAGCAAATATGTTACGTATATGCATATCAATAAAAATATTATGTTATGACCATTGTTCATCTTGATATCTGATTTGTATACGTAGTAAATAGGCACCTCATCTCCCTTTCAAAATCTCATTAATCATCCAGCCAGCGACATATTCGTCGAAACATTTCAGGAAGAATTCCAAAATAATTCGAATTGCACAATGTAAAGGCAACCACAAAAACATAAAATTGGTAAAATATTATAAAATGTGGTATATACAGACAGAAGAATCAAAATGAAAACCTCACCTAAATGTATGTATTTTCTGCGAATGAAAGTTTTATACTTGTTTATTCATCGTCAAAGTTCTTTTGTTTCGGAGTTATTTGTAACCTACACCTGAATCATCACCCAACCCGTCAATACTCAGAAACTGTGTACAGCGATAAACCTATTATTTTAGCACCTTCAAACTAACCTCGATGAAATATGAAAGTAGAAGGCAATGAATGCACGCTTACTTTACAAACTACAGTTAAAACTTATCTTGCCATTAAGTCCACTTCAGCGTGATTTGTATCGAATCGTGCAGCAAAATCAGTTTGAACTCAAAGTTTCTAGTAAACAATATTCTTCTGGTTTCTTCCTGTTTTCCTGTAACTAAGCCAAGCATTAATAATAAGGCATTATCCAAAGTTATAAACTTTGAAATTGGCACAAGAAATCGATGTTCTCGTACAACTTTCCTTAAACGCCTACCTATCCGAAATAACTAAAATCTAATATTCCTGGAAGCGGTGCATTATTCTTGAAACTAAATTAGATCACGTTGTTATCCCACGAATTTGTGAATACGATGATGCAGCAAATTAATATACGGTTGTGATTAAGTCAGCGTCTACTATTAGCAAAAAGAAACATAAAGATTGGGCTAAAATAAGGTAGATAGATACACAATTTCTCTTTCTCTGAAACACAAAACCCACCTACTCTTATATTAGCTTATCCTGTGGAATTTACCATAAATTCGATTAAATGTGAATTCATAATTTAGATGTGATAAACAAAACTTTCTCTTGCTTGCATCTCTTTCTCTCTCTATCTTGGCAAGTTAAATCCATGTAACTAAATGTAAACATTTCTGCCAACTTTGCACACACACATATATAAGTATGATTGAGCAAATATGTATATTTACATTTACTTGTATAATAGTTATTAATTTGAATACATAATAAGTTTTACAATCAGTATAGATTATGCAAGAAATATGTGTAGGCGGGAGGAAAACAATGGAATAGCTACATAATAAGCATGTATCCACTCAAATTCATTTTAAATGTTGCAAAATACCAAGTATTTCACAATTCTTATCCCAAATCCACCTCCACCGCAATATATATTGTTAGAGTGTAGGTCGTCGGGTTGAATTGATCTTTTTGAACATAATACATACATACAGGCTTCCTACCTTCAAGAAGCTTCCTGCAAAATGCTTCTTGGTAAAAATGACACTTTTCTCCTTCACAGCCTAAAACCGTAACCCGTGCATGGCTTATTCAATAACATCAAAATTCAGGTAGTAACTTTCCTTTCGTTAGCACTCCTATTTCTGGAGGGGGGAGGGAAATACCCCAACAAGAACTTCTTTTCTTTTTTGTTTTGTGCTGAGCAAGAAAAGAGACAGGAGAGGAATGTATCCGCCTGAAAATGTCCTAGATTTTTTTTGTACGTTCCGATGATGGCGGAGGTGGTGGTGTGATATGTGCCCGGAATAACAATATTTGGAGTGGAGTGAATGTGGAGGGAACAAAAAAAGTGCATGCAATAGTAGTCGACATACCTTGTTTTCCTTTTTCTCCCAATATATTTTTGTGGCCTTGTTTCAGAATTCACAAAACCGCCATAATTTTTCAGCACGGTTTGACATGAATTTGTTGGATACTCTACTTTCACCAGAAGATTTAACAGGAACAACGTAAAGTTCAGGTGGTGGCAGTAGTGGTGGGAGAAAACATGATCAATCCAAGTTACCTGTGATCATCATTGTAATAAAAAAGTAAACAAAGTGAAAGGGGATTGCAAGTCTGTATGTAGAAGAATGAAAGCTTTAACTTGGGTTTAAACCCACTTACTACACACTAGTATATAGAGCTTCCGGAGAAAGGGAATTAGGTCATCGTACAAAAAAGGGATGTTGTATTGCATCACACCACCTTTCTCCCTTCAGATTTTATTTTTCGCAGAGATCAGTATCAAATTCATCAACACGGGTTGGTTTCATAATTTATACCGAAAAAGAGAATAACAGCAGCCTAAATATATACAACTAGGTAGGCTTAGTCTTTTTTGGT
>JAHZMV010001961.1:0-17321 GCA_027743765.1 Coecobrya sp. COE2
AATATCGTTGGCTTAGTTAGCACATGAGACATCAGACATTTTTTAGGTTATGCACATAAGACATCACGATTTTACTAGTTATTGCACATAAGCCATGTGTTTTTTACTAGTTTTTACACACCAGCTATCAGCAGTTTTTTAGGTGTGGTACACATGAGCTATCTTAAATTTGGGGCGAAATGATAACAAAAGACATTTGCATTTAAAAGTACATTTGTTCGTTTTTCGTATGTCCATATGACTCATTGTTAAAATTTCTAGTATATTCAGAATAACTGCGGAACATGATAACGGTTTTATTAGAGCTTGGTGACCTTGTTATCACACACTCTACAAAATCAACTTAAAAGGGCCAGACTAATTTTTTAACATAACAGCTTTGGTAATTAACAACGATCAAAATAAACTTCGAGGTGACTAAAATAGATTTAAATAGATGCTGTCTTTAAAATAAATGTTTAAAAATGTATGACACGTCACATAGTTTCAAAATGAATATTTTTTTTATTGAAATTGACATTGCAAGTTGAATGGATATACAAAATGTTCTTACACGTTATGTTGCAAGCTTTGATTGTCAAAACAATTAGCAGTGCTAGCAGTGACATTAGAGATTTCGATGTATCCCATTTGAATAGAAACGGAAAAGCATCAGGTCAAAAGGAAATAATAACAGTAGTATTGTTTCTCAGATAACAGATCTCATCTTTGAAGACCAAAACAAAAATGCTACGGAATTACTTAATCAGCTTGACTTAATCAATATTCATTAAAAATAGTTTTTAGTGGTAAAAAAAATTGTATGAGAAAATCTGGACATGGAATCACTCTTCGTATTGTTACTCCAAATAATGTTGTTGGAAAGCTAAAAACGGTCTGGTAAGTTTAAGACAAGCTGTTAACTAATTTATTTTCAAGAATAATTTTACATACATTACATTTGCATTATAATTTAATTTTGCAATATAGAACTCACTACTTTTTGTCTTTTGGCAAGTTTTTGTAAAAATCATGATACTCGGAAGGAATAACAGGCAAAATGTCAATTAGGTCATCATACTTCCGTTTTGAAACCGGAAGTTTGCTTGAATACATTTTAGGGAAATTAGTAACAAACACATCCCGTGGAGCTCTTGGCATCAACATCCACGCTGATTTATAGCCTAGCATGTATTCAATGGTTCCATCCGGATTATATTTTAGTTGTCGAATATCCGTTACAACAGGATCTCCAGCTTTGACCCCAGGTCTTATGGTTTTGTACCGCTGGTCCTCAGGCCTTGAGTAATCATTAAATTCATTGTGTCTCATATATTTTACTTGGTATGGTGCTGGATTGGTTCTCGCCTCCGAACAGATTTTAATATAATCAGAAGGAACATAAATCTCTTTTCCTTTCAATCTGGTTTCAATCTTGCTGTGAGCTGAGTCCACTTCCATCTGGGTGTGACCCTTTTCCAAAATTTTCTGCGTAATTATTTTATTTTTTTTCATGGCATGGTTCAGTAAGGCTGTAGACATCATATTGTTCCTATTTTGGTTAGTGCAGCCGTCGCTATAGATTACAATGGGCAGGTTGTCCGAATAGTTGCTGTCCAGAAAGTCAACCACGCAGGTGGCAAATGTTGATGATACCAGTTCACCTTCAGTCTCGTTCCAAATGTAGCACTTTACGCTGCGAGTTTTCAAGTCAAACAAGGTAAAATTATGGACACATAGCTTTGTTTTATAATACAAAACGCTGGCATTGAGCTTTGGTGCCATTTTGACAGCTTGCACATCCATACAGAGAACGTGACATTTTCCTTCTAATGCCAAGCGCTTGTCCTGTTCCTTTGAAGCACGTGCTAAGTCTTTGTTAGTTATATGAACCACCCATTCCTCATGAGACAGATTTTTTGCTTCATATTTTAGACATGTATCGCATTGATCTTTCTTTGGCTGGTATAATCCGATGTTCATTTCCTCAAATAAGGTATAAAATTTCCAGTCAGACATAGGTTTGATATTATCCACGATGCATTTTTCCTTATACAACTTGAAGACATCAGATTTATTATTAAATGAGGTCTCCAAATATAATTTAGAAGTAGAGCTTCGGCAGTAGTGGCTCGGCAATTTAGGTAAATCTTCTAAAAACGTCTTAAGATGAAGATTCCGATCTCCTGAAGCATACATTCTTGGAATGCGATCTGATTCTGATACCGCTGTGCATTTTAGTAGCCATCCTCTTGCCTGATTTTTACCCATACCCAGCGTGTTGAGAAACATTTTCTTGCATATCCTTGTCTTTTCACCCTCAAGTTTCAAATAGTAATTATAAGTAGTTGTTTTCGGAGAGTCCCTATTTGGAGCCCGCGGGACAGTGCCATCAACCATGGTTTTCACAAAGGCTCGTTTTTCTGGCCAACTCATTCCCCAGAAATTATTGAAAATTTCCAGTCGAGTTGATTCGTTAAACTTTTCACAGTGTCTGTTTCTTGCCTTTCTGCAGCGATTGGAGTTGCAGGGTTCCTTCATGGACCTCGCAGGTATCAAAATACTGGGTACAGGAAACTTCCGTTTTCCAGGTGCTTCAGTAATAGTTTTCCTCCCCATGTACTCCTCACCCCTACAGCGTTTTCTCATATGTTCCACTATCTTCCAGTTCGTGTAGTTCCTCTTCTTACCACGCTTAGTTTTCTGTTCTTCATCCTGTTCCTATTATAAATATAATCACAAGTTTTATAAGCGAGAATGCATTATCACGCAGAATAAATAACGTTTAATCAATTCACATTATAAAGATATGCGTACACTTTCTGATTCAACTGACGTGGTGGAAGTGCTACTGGGCTCACGATTGATATTATCAGCGTTGGTAAGTATCTAGGGGCATTCATGGGAAAATTAATTTAACGATATTTTATAGATTCAGTTAGTCATAATATTAAATTAATAATTATAAACATACCCCACTACTTGCTTTTAGTAGTTCTGCGTTGGATTGTCTACAGTCCATTAGTTCCCTTTCTGTAAAAAGAATTAAGCATTTTCCCTTAATCACAATGTCACTGGATTGGTTAAGGTTCAAAATTCTTGAGTGATCTTAACTGATATTTAACCAACTTACCGACTGGACAACCAGCTGCTGCACAGGCATTTTGGAGGTCTTCCAATGAGCACAAATTTTCATCGCTTTCAGCGTCAGAATCGGAACTTTTTTCAGAAGGTGAAAGCATTTTGTAGGAGAAAGCTGTGTTAAGCTACGCGATTATGATTTTTGACAAATATTAAAAACAAATTCGAGAGATTCTGTTTTTTAAAAAGTGAAACCAAAATGTTCTGATCGTTTCTGAGAGTACAATTGTTTTTCTTTCAGATGTTTACTTTGTCTTCCATTATATTTACTTACATCTATAAAATATGAATTTGATGCCATTCTGTGAAGAATTTTTGCGGGCTACTTTGTTGTCTTTTTTTCTCATTTCACCCCAAATTTAAGATAGCTGCTGTCTTGTGTTCTCATTTCGCCCCAAATTTAAGATAGCTCATGTGTACCACACCTAAAAAACTGCTGATAGCTGGTGTGCAAAAACTAGTAAAATCGTGATGTCTTATGTGCAATAACTAGTAAAATCGTGATGTCTTATGTGCATAACCTAAAAAATGTCTGATGTCTCATGTGCTAACTAAGCCAACGATATGGACATGTTTATTGCAAGAGTGATTTTTATAGCTCACTGACTAATTCACAACTCTGTCTGCAACGTAATGTACTTATTACATTACTCACTGCAAAAGGAACTCAAGAGAACACTTGAGCAGCAGAGAAAAAGTGGAAAGATCGATAGAGTACGTATTGGGTAACCACTAATGAGCTTCATCCGTTACATCCTATGCATTAAATGTGGCACTACCATTTCATTAAAAGTTATCTTGTGGTACTTAGATCTCTTGTACACGTACGCACGTGTTACTATTAACAAGCCTCCCATGAAACATTATTATTGGTGCTTGGAGCCGCCATGAAGGAGGAATGAAACTTTCCTGTAATAATAATGGCAAGTTTACAGGACATGCATTGGGCTTTCCAAATTAAAAGTGGTTTGGTGGCGAAGGAAAAAAAGAATGAAGTATCCCTTTCAAAAAATACTTTCATCGTTTCATCCCAATTTTAAGTAAGAACCCTCATGAAATTATCAAGCTGTAACCAGAAGAATACAAATGTTGTCATCACTTATATCACCATATTAAAATATTTTTAAAACTTTTTTTACATACTCTGCCAACAAATAGGTAACATAATATATTCTTCTTTTCTTTATAGCTATCTAAATAATAAAAGTTTCAAGTTTGTATTTTTATGCCTAAATAATATGACACAGTGATTCTCCGTTTCCAATAAAAAAAGAGAAAAGAAGTTTCTATTAATTTATGGTAGCTTATCAACCTCAAAAGTTATAACACGGCTCATAACATGTAATATTACTTCTATCAAGGAAAGCGTTCTGTTTGGTTGGTTGACGACTAGATTTAGCTTCGTCTCCGTCTGGTCTAGCTTTGCATCAGCATAATGGAGAAAGAAGTTGACTTTCAGGGGGAAAGAATCCAGCGTTTTCTTCTTATGTATCCTCTCCCATCTGTTCTGGTTTTTTACGTTGTACATTCTTACATGTATTTATATAGCCAGGGAACACTTTACTTTTCCCAGCCATAAAAAGCTTATGTGAAAGAAAACCACTACGGTGCTTCCTTTTTTATTACTTTTCCGCTTTTTGTGTGATGGTTTTTTGTAATAGAATAGTTCTCATCTCATAGTTCGTCTTTTCTCGAAAAAAGTTGTATGTAACGTATATAGCACTAATGATATTACTACTTTCAATGTTCTTTGCCATTTCAACCAAATGACAACGATTGACGATCTGCAATTCCATAAATAATTGAACTGAAGGATATAAGAAAGGGGTCCGCCCTTTTCCCAGAAAAAAATAATTTTCTACCAAGAATCAACTACGTCAGTCAACATCCAACACCATAACGTCCCTTCATATTGTATAAGCTATCTCAGCAAATTAACTCTCCCTTGTTTGTTAATTTAAAAATTTAAAAGCATTGTGCAACTAGGTATATACCACGTTTGATTTTAAAACATTGCAGTTTCCTATAAAATCTAGCATTTGAATAATCCGTCTGTTGAAAGTCTGCATGGGCATTACCACAATGAATATTTTGAAGAATTATATTGCCACAAATGTGCACTGTATTCAACCTACATAATAAACTTTAAAAGAACAGGTTCTAGCGTACACGCTTAACTAACCAAATCTGAAGTTATATTGCATTGCTGTAAAATGCAGTAAAGCTTGCTAGTCCTGCTCAATCTTAGCTTTGCAATTCAAGAAAATATTCTTCGTAATGTGATAATGGGATTATTATCATCATAAATAAGTATGCACAAGATTTGTACCACCTAATCCTGATATAATATGTATGGATGTATTTAGGTAGATACGTATAATAATATTGTTTGGTAACAACGAAAATGAAGTCAATCATTTACTACGTACAATTTTATACGATTATTGCCGAGGCGTTATCTCTAAGACATGGCTAAACAATCGGAACGTTCCAATAACTAGTTTCGGATTATCAAGTAGGTAATAGATATTTGTCAAGTTTAAGTTTTGCCAAAATCATAAACTAATAAAGTATACATACTAAATTTTGGTTACACAAAGTAGCATATCGGGGTTAGGTTTAACGAAACAATGAAATGACGAACAGTGTGTAGCTTAAATCCTAAACCGCTTTGCCTCTATGCCTTTGCAAGGAGTTTATAATTAGATTGTTATAATTAAATAATGACCATGAAAAACTAAATTGACTTTAACCTCAATTTATGACAACGATTAACGAACAGGGCATGCACATCATCAACATCATATCATCACTATCAAAGTCAAATCATCATTGAACTACATTGCATAGCCTCCAGTAGTTTGCAAAGAAACTAAAATCACAGATCATTTTTATGATCTGTGATGTGTCCTTATCTTTATTCATTTTTACCATTTTGGGAAGTTTCCTTTCTTGATTTAACGTTTATGGTGTCCTCTGACAGAATCTAATAATGAACTTGCTACAATAAGCTGCTGGTTTATACCTTACGTGGGAGTTGCTAGATGAAAAACACGAACAGGAAAGCTCAGTTCAGGGTCCACATACATTAAGATGAATAATGCATAATCTACCTGAAACAATTTAGGGTCAATTTAAGACCATTGTAGGTAGTCCATTTCAATTTTAGATGTACTGAAAGAGCACCTCTGATTAATATGGGTGCAAAAATGTTTCATATGTTCTTTAAGGAACACAACTTTTCCGTGTCCTCGAAGTAATTTTTGTGCAGTTATATGATCAGTTACACCACAAAGAAATGAAATAACCTTAACTATACGTTACTCTAATATTAATAAAAGTTTTATGTACAAAGGACATAGGTGATCGTTAAGAAATCGGTTTTCAAACAAAATTTCCTCATAAAATTTTCCGTAGATAGTTTTTCATTATTTAAGAAAATAAGAATCCAAATGGACAAATAAAAAATAAAGCTTCTGCAAACATCTGTACTGTTTGGAGATTTACCAATTAGTAAGATGTTTCACATTTACGTAACGCACACACACAGTTTCCATTCAACAGTTGCGTACACATTCTGTTTTTTATTATGCATCTTTTATTCTTTATCCGTTGGTAGCATTTGGCAGTGAATAGATTTCCATTTTTCCACCTGAATTTTCAACATAGGTATTCAATTTCTTATAAGACTTTCTTGTAACACCTGTGTTTTTTCAAATGTTTTATGAAAATGTTATCCTCTATACCTAATATTTTAGGAGTTGTGTTATTATTATAGACAAAATTGGTACAAAATGGAGAAATACTTTAGCCTTTTACTTCTCCACAGCTTCTGAACGTTTATAGATATACATACATACTGTCAGACAGTTTGGTTCACTTGCTGTGTCGCTAAGTCAAGTTGATCTCCTGCTGTGGCTGACTGTTGGTTGATTCCATGCTGATATTTTACAATAATATCATTTTTGATGTGTCGAGTTTTGGTCTTCCTCTCACTCCTCGTATTTCTCAAGATGTACGTGTGTGCATTCCTGCAATACAACCAACCCACCGTCACCATCAAAGGTGAAGAAAAATATTTTACTTCACGTTCAACGTTACGTTTCTTCATTTCTTTTCCGCAGCATTGCACGAATATAATTTTTATTCCACGCAACAACAAAGTGAATCATGAATCGTAGAGGAGAGCGTTGCGTTGAGATCATTCTTATTCACGAAAAGGACGTGATCTTTCATGTAGCATCAAGCAAATAAGAAATGAGATTCCGTGATGCATCCACTCTATTCCATTTCAGTTTTTATAATACACACTCAACTGACGCATGTGCAGATATTATACAAATCATATTATAGCCATGTACATTACAGATATAGTCCTCACATAATTTAAAAAGGGATAGGGAAACGTTTCTTGTAGATCACATCACGAGCAAGAACAGGATATTATGATGGCTGATGATGAGCTCGTTTCTGTCTTTTTTCTTATCTTCTTATTTTACTCGATGGAAAAAGACACAAAGGGACTCAAGGTAAAGTGCTTGAACTACTGCATACACTCTGCCTGGTTAGCTGCTCAGAAAGATAAAAATGAAAAAAAACTTTTACATTAATACTTTCATATGAAAATCAGTTGAATTTTTAAAAGGACGTGAGATTAGGGACGCAGATACTTTCTTCGTTAGAGGAAATCTAAAGCTAGTTTCATATGTTTCATTGAATTACAAACAAATATATTGTTTTTAATATCAAACCACGAAAATATACTGGGTCATCCAAAGATGCTTTTGTGTGAACCTTCAAATGTGTTATGGTGTCATGTGCCTTATATTACTATGCAGCCTGCTTACTAATTCTGTGGATACAATGATCACGGAACCACTCCTCGCCTGCAGCACTAGTACCGCATACAAAATGCAAAATGTATATTTAAAAGCATAAATATTAAACAAACCCCGGGGCACAGGAGTAGGCTGGAAAAGCATCATAACTGAACAATGTTATATAATGCAACCAAATACTATCTCATTATTTTTTTGTTGAAGAGCAGTTTCGCTGAGAGAATATCCAGAAGGTTGAACTTACGAAAAGGGAATGTAACTTGCTTCAAAACATTGTTCAGTAGCTTTCACTAAATGACAATAAGTATTTGATGTAAAATTGAAAAATAGTATTCGGATTAGTTCCTATTATTTATTTATAAGGCTAATAGGATATATAAATGATATAAACGTAGCCTTGCTATCATGCAGCTTCTATGCTCATTGCTTATAGTACTTATCTGTTAGTACATCGTTGAAGGATCCTTTTTTGTGAGGATTTTATGAAGAGAAAATGTAGGATTTTATTTTGGAAGTGAAAAGTAAGAGCGACAAAATATTCAATGTAAAATCTTTATTTATTTTTCCTTCGTTTAATTTTGAGGAAGGCGGATGTAGGCTGTAGATGAAAGGAGATGAGGAGACGTAAAGCTCATTACCGATACTAGTTTTGTGGCAACCTGTAAACGTATTTGGAATATCCAATTAACTGGCAGCAAAAACGATTTCCCGATACAAGACTGGAAAATAAATTACTACTCATTGAAACTCTCTCCTACACATTGCTGCCAGCAGTCCTATTACATTTTTTTAGCCATTCGACTTCTCTTACTTACCTACTAACTCAGCGGGCTAACATCAAACAGGGTGCGTTACACAATGAAAATTTCAGTTACAGAGTATATCGTTAAGTAAGAATAATTGATCTGAAATTACTAGTTTCCTTACAAGGAAGTAATCAATAAAGATACATCAACTATGCATAGAATAACATGCCACAATGTGCATGTAAACAGTCCACTGACAAATAAGGTCAAATAGTCCGATATACACAGTGAGTTCGCACTGTTGTTTCAAATACACCACAGACTTTTTAAAAACGAATAATTCTTATAATTAAATTCTACATTGCCAAAATAAATCCAAATCAATTTTTATATGGTGGCGGCATTCCGACAGACAAAATGAAATTAAGTTTTTACCGATTCCAAACAGTTTTTCAGTTCCCAGAAGTTTCATGTTCTTCCCCCTCAATGATACATATCTTTTATACTGTATACCTTCCTTAACAAACTGTCCCATTATCTTTCATCGAAAATCTATACATATTCTAAAATTTAGTACTCAATGAAAGCAGAGGTAGACTTGGGAGAGGGAGGGCTAAGGAAAACAGTGATAACGTCATAGTCAACTTTTGCACTTTAGCCTATAAATCTCTGATAATATATTATGTCTGTGACAGTACACTGTTGTCTGTCTGCATGCACAGAGGGACCTGACAACGAAATCATATTTTCCTTAGAGTTTAATGGCTTGCAAACTACATAATAATGTTTTAACGCAGTAAAACTCTGATGCATGGACATTTGGTTGCCAGTCTTGGTAAAAAATCAAGTCACAGTATGAAATTGTTTCAGTTTTCTCTTCGTCGCATTACCACACTTTTCTTCATACATGTGCTTTTCTACATTCATAATAGTATCATCCCTACTTCCTTCATTTCCTCAATTTTATCTTATTATTACTCACCCTCTTTCCTCATCATATCTCTCTTCCTCCTTACGTCCACCATCCGTAGTCTAAAGTGGGAAGGAATCTTTCCTCATTTTATGCATAATATGAAACGCAATGAAGCTGGAAACTAGTTAAAAAGAGAAAAAGTTGAGACAGAAAGTCGTCGTAAGTAGTCATTTCAAAAGGTTGGAAGTTCATTATTTCTGCGTTTCTTTGGAACAAAAAGGGCATGGCTTGAACATAAATGAGTGAATACATAATATCATATTTTGAACTTGGGTATATACGTTCATAATAATAATGATACATTATGCAATAATATAATATCACAGAAGGATACTTTCAAACTGAAACAATGCTCAACAGAAAAGTACGTACCATGTAATGCACACAGTTTCGCAGTAATGGATTTCATACTGTGCTGTAAACTACGCACTCCTCTCTGTTTTATATGCCATCTCACAAGCCCGTCTTTGAGCAAGTCAAGATAAAAGTAGAAAATGTATATTGTTATTATTATACCATGGCATAGAATTCCCATTAACGCAGGCGATTTCATCATGCTAGCCGTAAAGTAATAATCTATGCGAACGAAGATGAGAATGAGAAACCCAAAACCTGAATGGGTATAATAATAATAATATATAAACGCAGTTTAGACGTAAAGTAAACTGGTATGCCAAAATGTACTCTTGGTGGTAAACTCAGAAGTGTCTTCTACGTCTACACAACATACCTATGCGTTCCCAAATACGGTAATATGTTTTCATAGAATGGATGTGTAATCGTGAACTATATAGTCTTTACTAACTATACGCTCTCCAGTTTCCTTCTCACTTTGCACCAAAATGAATGCAAATTTTCTTCCGCATGCCATCCTGCCAGTCTGTATAGATTATAGCACTCTTGAGACTTTTCCTTTCTCATCATTCTTGTTCAAGTTCCTCCAGGAAAAAGAATATAATATGGTCGTCGCTTGCTTTTAAATACAAGCCAAGATAATATCACCTACTTCCATCGTTAGATGGTATTTTTGTTTGTAGGGATATTCATCTGTACGAAATAGATATGAGAGCAAGTTACAAAGAGTGAAGAGCTGCATGCCATTCTCACTGCCTTTTTAACTTGCACATAATACTCTATAATGCTTACTAACTACTGCCATTATAAAGCTACAGATACAGTGAGCAAAATGTTACGTCCAAGTCCAAGTCAAGTTGAGGTTAGGAGAAGAAGCGCATCCGAAACCAAAATAAAACTCTGGTAGAGGGCTTGGGAATTGAGTCTCGTAGTAAAATATTGTTAGGTGATGTATACATGTGATACGTATATAAAATATATAATAGATATAGGTACGCTCAAAGCACTGTTTCTGTCTCCACTGACTTTAATAGTGTATTTCCCCTGGATTTACTCTGTGTATCTTCTACTTTTCCGTGATTTCTCTCGTTCCACATCATCCGGTATGGACCCTCACTGCTTTTCCTTCTCATCTTTTTTGTTGACTGTAACGGAATGATGCAACGATTACGGCAGGATTCACATTCATTCACTTGTAATGTGTACATTAAATGCATATATGGATGTGGTTGGATGCCTTTTTGGATATACCAAAACAGCTACAAAAGCGAATATGTAGTTAGTTCAATGCATTTTACTTTATGTATTCCCTGGTCCCACATTACGTGCCACTTAGCGAATCACTGTCATACGATATAGAATGCTAATGATT
This sequence comes from Coecobrya sp. COE2, assembly GCA_027743765.1. Taxonomy (NCBI): domain Eukaryota; kingdom Metazoa; phylum Arthropoda; class Collembola; order Entomobryomorpha; family Entomobryidae; genus Coecobrya; species Coecobrya sp. COE2. The sequence goes on from JAHZMV010001961.1 coordinate 11,404, forward strand.
TGGCAACATCAAAATGAAAATGGGAGATATAATAGGCTCCTTAGCCACTACATATTACGCACTATCACCACGATGCGACGGTTCCACACTCCCAATCCATTATGGGTCTATAAATATATACCTCCACAAACACCCAATACTATTTATCACCAAACCCTAATGGACATTTTTCTCCATACATTCATCCAAAAGTAGAGGATACATCGACGAAACTTGTGCATATTCCGTACACTCACTCAAAAGGAAAGTTAAAGAATGCATTCAAGAATAAAGACCGGAAAGGATGGAAAGTGGCTAATGGGTTCACTTTGGTAGCTCTTATTTATGATTGAAGCTAAAACTTGTGACGAGTGATGAGCAAAACAGTGAGATACTATGATAAAAATAATTGTAGTAAATCAGTATATTACATGCTCACTGAGTAATGTGCACATTCATAATATGTCCTCCTTGGGCTTCTCAGTTAACAATACGTAATTGCTATTGGCATTGATGAAAAAAGTAGTATAGATTGTTCATGTGAAAACGTAAACGTAACTTCATGCACATCACCTTCTTTAATAGTGTAGTACTCTTATATAAGTAGTGAAATTATATATTTTGGTACGGTCCATTAATTTAAATTTTATCGGATAAAAAATACATTTGAACGAAAATGGGATCTAGAGAGATATTATGAGACGATGACGAGAGGAATAACCAATAAAAACTTTCCCTCTTCCCTTCCAGCCGAAAATTTGTTAAATGGATGTGCTCGCGAATTTTAGTGTTGGTTTAAGTATAATTTACCATCATCACTGGTTTGCTTTTGCTTAAAGAAAATCTCGTCTTGGGCAAGGTCCCCTATTATCATCACATCTCATGCCTCTTTGTTTTATGTTCTTAATCCAGTGACTATTATAACTACTATGTCGTAGGATCATATTAACTAACTAAATGTGGTGNATCTCGTCTTGGGCAAGGTCCCCTATTATCATCACATCTCATGCCTCTTTGTTTTATGTTCTTAATCCAGTGACTATTATAACTACTATGTCGTAGGATCATATTAACTAACTAAATGTGGTGCAAATTCCTCTCGGTTCCAAAATCCTAGCTAATGCGTAAATGGAAATCGTGCTAAAATCTCATTCCCTTTTTGTATATTAATAAGTATGTACATTATCCAGTTTATATATTTTGCAGTACATGTATACAATATATTATTATCTAGCTACCTACAAAAAGCTTGTTTAATAATTTTAAGTATGTATACATCGTATAAGAACGTCTACATCTTTTTCATACTTTAGAACATGTAAACGAAAAGAACATTGCAATTTCTGTAATGAGGATGGGACCTACAGTGAAAAAGGAACCTTTTAGCTGCCTCGCTTATTCTTATCCGCCTTGCTTCATCTCATCCATTAAGTTTTCTACATACACACATTATCATTGTTTGTACAGTACAGTGTAAATCCAATAATATATTCAATAGTGTGCGTCTGTAGAATATGCAACTACAAAAGATTTGCTGTTAATGTGTGCATTACTGTAGAGCTGTAACATTCGCAGCTGAAGAGGTCCTTCCTGCGAGGCAAAACCAACGGAGTCTAATTCTGTGTAGCTTGGGGGAAATGAAAGATGAAGCTTTGGTTGGTGCCTTTGTATTCCTTGCTCTGTTACTACTTCGCTCTTAAGATGCTGCTGCAGATCTGCTAGGTTAAAGGTTGGCACTTCACTTGGCAGATCACTACTGCTGTTGTGAGAGGTAATATGACTGTAAACTACGTAGTCAAATTTTCTCGTGATTTTCCGTGAATATTCATTCTTCCCATCTTTCCTCCTTTGCTTACCAAATTCACTTACTATGATGTCTTTTCAGAATGCAATGTTGTGTTTATATATATATATATATACTTTAGAGATATTGGAAGTAAAAAAATTATCCCGGCAGTAGTGAACTGACTTGAATTTCATATTTACGTTAGGGATTTTGCGGTCCCTTTGTAATCAATGTATGCTAGAGATGGAAATCTGTCTAGTTGACTTTATTCCACTCCTCCGGATATATGTAAATGTATACAATACATACATTTGTAAGCATGTCAGTCAGACACAAGCCAACATCTTTTTATTCACGCATGACTTATTCTGTTAGCATTGATCATAATGATGATGATAAAAGGGAATGAAGTGAGACGGATTTGTACTAATGAAAATGCTCTTTGCTTTCACATATTTTACTACCGTACTACTGACGAATAATAATAATGATGATGAATAAAAAGGGTCGAATAGTTTTGACGTTTCCTCCTTCACTTTCTACTTCGTTTGTTTGAGTTTTTCATTAATATTCCTCCTGTCAAGAAGGAAATCAGATGAAGAAAACAGGAATGATACATGGAAGTACATAGCACTCGTCATCTTTGTCAGCACGAACAACCACATTTAGTGAACTTTCCTATGAGATGTGTTCAGTTTCTCGAATAATTTACTGTTCGAAATTTTCTGTTTTCTCGTAGCTATACCTAACCCTTGCAACTCTACGAACCCAATGTTTCTGAATTACCGCTTTGGCTAAATAATTTCATTCTGGTTGTTAGATCTTTAGTGGTGTACGTTCTAATCTCCGACAATTTACACCTCAATAAAATTACCCCTTCCATTGTGAGTTTGGAATGATTGCAGGACTACACAATCCAACTTTATGTCTTCGATCGCCGTTGCGTGAAAATTGTTTCTGAATGGAATTGCTGTAAAACCGAGACCATGGGTGAGATTCTTATAATTGAAATTTTTAAAACTTTTCATTCTCTCCATGCGCCACTGCGATGCTTCTTCAGAACTGCGTTGGACGCTATCTAACAAAACTGTTTATGATAAACACATTACCTTGAAAAGCTTCAATAACCTACTATCTACCTATTTAAAACTACACAATTGTAAACTCATAAATAATGGTGAATTCGGCTGCGTGGCTTGCAAGGAATAAGAGGAAACTATCATGAATACAATTTCCATCCACATTTTACACACCATGTCATGTCTTTTGACGCTTATCGACCTGAGTTAAAACATTTAACATAAAGAAAACTTCATGATGCATACAACACAACGGGATACCACAACAAGACACAGTATTATTTATGTTTGTAACCGAAAATGAAAAAATAACAACCGTGGCATACTGTTCTTAATATCTACGTATGTGTACAAATAACATTTTTGTAGTGTGTAATAGTTAGAGTGAATGCAAAATTGCTGAATATTCACTGTAACTGCACTGCCAGTCACTACAACATAAGGTAATTTGCACGTGGCATAATGACAGAGTCTATGTAACGTCAGGTACACAGAAATATATGTAATTCAAGAACTCATTGTCCAAGTATTTGAATGTTAATGGTTTATTTTTTACCTATGTTGAATATATGATAGAACTATCCAAGTAACCGTACCTGATCGACTCGGGTCCGAGTTAAATTAAACCAAACATTTTATAAATACCTTCCTTATTAAAACCCTAACCATGAATAATAGTAGTTCATCACAGGGACACTAACAAAGATGATGAAGTAGTAAGCGTACATCGCAATTTCTGTTGCTTTCTTATTACCTATATACTTTTATAATCTTGCGAAAGCTCGAGTAATCCAATCCGGTAGAGCCAACACTTTACCAGTTCGTTTTACTCCTACCTTCAAAAATGTACGTACTTTTTTAACATTAGTGCACATTAGAGTTAACTAGACACAGCAATCACGAACGGGAGGAGACGGGTAACGGGAGAAAGGAAATGAAGCAACAAATTAAAAAGGGAACAGGTGTATAATCCTTTGAAGCGAGAAAGGCGGACTAATTAGCGGGAGAACATACAAGCAAACAAATGTTAAAATCGTAACAAGCCTATCTAACTTCAATTGTCTATTCATTGTGTCCATATGGTTTGATAACATGCTAACAATAGACATTTTAAGTGTCGAAGTCGCAGTTTACGCCATGCTGTGTCTGGTACATTTTTAACCTTTGTCAGGTTAACGTTGTGACTATTGGAAAATTCAATACAGTTAAATGGTTCTAAATATGGTGGTATGACTTTTTGCTATGTGGTTTGCCACCTCTTTCGTTGCAGCAGAATCATTACATCTAATCAATGGCAATGGGACTTTTGGTAACATAAGAAAATCCAGAAACCATCAGGAGTAAATATATTTAGTAGGCTTGTTAATGGTTATAAAATATTCGAAGAAAATGAGAATCAGAAGTGATTCCATTTTGTATTTGTTGTGATTCCATTTACGTCTTTGTCAAACCTTATAAAAGCATACCCCTACTTGTATGCATACATATATGCTATAACTTTGAAGTAACAAATGCTATGAAAAAAGGCAACATCACATAGGTAAATTGAAAGAAGTAAAATTGTTTTGTTTGATTCTCTTTCGTCCCCAGAGCATTTTCATCCCACAAACACAAGAATAGGGTCTTTTACTTAGGTAACATATAATGTAAATACTAACTTGTTCGACAGGTGCAGAAAAATATAATCATAAATTTATTTTGAATTATCTTGACGGAGAATGCACCAAGTGAACTCGTACGTATTTTGAATTTTGCTTTATGTAAAGTAACGTGATGCGTGATTACCTATGTTGTTTACTGTTTCTTATGCATGATTTCATTTACCTGCTTAAATAAGAAACGAAAACTGATCGGTCTGCTTTTTATGCTGCATAATATGGTAGACGGTTCACAGACAACATTAATTTAGCATGATATAGTACGTATCACATCACCTTCATCGTGATCTAAACTGCAAATTTTATAACATTCACATTGAACAATAACAAACATTTTGAAGAAAAGAGCAACATAAGTGACCACAATACTCCTTTACTTATAATAACTTACAAATTATCTGTATGCTAAATTTTTGCTAAATAATAATCGGTGAATTGAATATTTATTTTGTTGTATTTTTTATGGCTTCGTTAAGCCTATGACACACTCTTTTGTATGACTTGTAATGCATGTATTCGAGTAAACCATGATACTACTCCCAGTAAACAAGACTTACAACTCGTGATTGTGTTTGAATTTGAACTATGAATGGATTACCTAGCATACATACATGTGTAAATATACACATATAAATTTATTTATGTAGACACATTTTTGCGGTTTCGTTTCAAGAATTAAAACCAAGTAATAAATTACAGCAGACAATCGATACCGCATCATCGTAAGTACACAGCATTCAGTTTCAGGTTTTATTGATGAAAGAAACGTGGTAACTTACATTCATTATATTAGTAACAGTAGTAGATAACATGTCAGTGTTAGTAAATAACTTCTGTTACATTTAGCAAATGCACGATAGTAAATACTCCGATAGTGAACATTTGAAAAAGATCCGAAAAGAAAGGGTGAGAAACCGGAAAAAGCGCCACGCGGACGGCAATATTATTCATTATTGTTCATCTGTACTGTCATTATCAACATCCATCGATTCTCAATCGGGAGAGTGATGTTCATGAGAACAAAGTAATTAAATATTTCGCTATCACTCGATTATTGTTATTGATCCTGTGAAAAGTGCTCATTTTAAGTTAAATGCATTATTATACAATGACCATCTGCTAGTCATTCTGTTTACATGCATAATATGTACAGAGAATTTCTCTCCGTACCAACTCTCACGCTCAGACCCCTCAACATTCAAAGTTGATAATAATGACAGATGTTCATTCTCACTGCAACAAGCCAAGTTTCCCACGAAGCGGTAATAGTAAATGTGTACATGTTCAACAATGTACACTATTACTACCGTTTTACCGTCCACCACCCCAAAAACACACCAACAAATCACAACAGCAGCCAAAAGAGAAGAGGATCATGGCCGCTTCCGCACCCGAGCCAACCCTCTGATTTACTGG
>JAHZMV010001962.1:0-51385 GCA_027743765.1 Coecobrya sp. COE2
GTTTCCACTGCGTTACAGTTGGCTTGCTGCCTAAACCAGTTGGAACCCTTTTTGGAAATTTTGCCCCTTTTTGTGGGGACCCATTTGAGCATGTATGCTCATTCATAATAAGAAGTACCACCAGTTATATAGAAATGAGTATAGGGACAGTACACCAATGTAGCATTGTGATGTTGATGCACATGTAACAATCGTCCTTTTTCGCCTGCGTTGTTGGATAACTGCCCTATCCTTATTCTCTCATAAAAATATAAAAAATCTGTTGTGCTCTGCATATCATACACCACACAATCACACAACTAATGATTATAATACAACGATAATAGTTGTAATAATAATAACCATCATCATAATAATAAAAATGCTTATATACTATAATAATAATAATAGTTGCAAATACTAATTTTCTGGGGAATAATAAACTGTTTCAACTGTTTTCTCTTCACTTCAAAGCTGTTGTTTGCTGCTTTGCCCTTTTTGAAAGAACTACAGAAATTTGCAGGATAACTATGAGCATTTAAATATTGTATGTGATGACTATATGAGTAATTTCTTGACAAAATGGCAAGAATTAAATGTAAAACAAGCAGCGACAGCAGCACAATGAAGTTTAAATGTTTAGAATTCATAGAACACCACGGTAAAAACTTGTCATATTATTGTATATTACAATTATTTAAATGAAATAGAATAAACTACAGCTTCCATATTTAAAAAAAAGGAAAATGTGTTCCTGTTTGAACACTTATCGTAAGTATTTTGCCGTTTATGGCTCTATGGCATACAATTGGATTGGAGGAAAGTAGAGGTTTATAATAAAACGGGAAAATCGGTCAATATTACAATTATGACGAGCAAATGCCCGATTTTCTTGAAAAACCGGTGGATGAAAAAGTGGCAAGGTGGTAGTTCTTCTTGATAAATTATCTTGTATGTGTACAGGTGCAAATGAAAAAAATCAAGTGTGGGCATGACTCATATAGGTATGATGGACAATGTGCTTGCTTATGTTCAACCTCGTTTTGCTACCTGTGCTCGTGGCTTGTATTGATGCCATTGCATGCAGTGAAACATGTAACGCAGTCTGGTAATCTTCGTTTTCCTGCAATCTTCTTTAATTTTTATTTCACTTTACTTCCACGAATTATTTACACATAAATGCATATTATATTTAATCATTAATATTAAATTAATAACCCTGCATTTCTACCATTATCTTCTGTGTGTGCTCGTTAGTCTTTTTCTTCTTTCTACTCTGCAGTAGAAATCCTCTGTAAAGTACAAAAAGAAGAATCAAATTGGTCAAAACAACTGCATAGTTTTAAGTTCTTTATCATTATCAGTCAAGCCGAGGAGAATGACCACTGTTTATTTGAATAGAACAATGAAAGTACAGTAGAGGGAATTTAGTAAGTAGAAAAAGACTTTCAACCGGCGAGAGGTGCAATTAATCACTTTTGTACAAAATCATCCTCATCCTCCACCTCCTTATTCTGAACATCATAATACAGATAACATGTAATGTTTTGCATGATTAGCAAAAATAAAGCTGAATTTTTTTCAAATAATGATGATAATTTTGTTTTCTGTTCTTTTTATGAATAGGTTGGAACAAAGCTAAAACCAAGTGACTGACCAACCAAGAGGATCATCATCATTATATTATTAAACTGGTGAGTTTTGACCGACATAATAATATGCACAATAGCGAATAGTATATTTTTTGGCTTTCCTCTATGTATGTCGTGCCATGTGTGTGTGGTTATTACGCATTGTTATGCATATTATTAGGTATAGTCCATCCATTCAATGGGCTGATTATTTTGTGCTTTTGCCGCTGCTCCCTGCGCAGAAGCATGACTTTGTTCTCTTCTGCGTTGTTGTGTAGGAAAAAGCTGTCACTAGTAATAATCATGGTCATCAAAAAATCAACGACAATGTACGAATACAGCACAAAATAATAGGAAAATAACAGGCACCGCAGCACTACCCAAGCCAAAAAAGAATGGAGAGGCGGATGGTCGATGACGATGATGATTATGAAGATGCGGTTAATACCATTTTTTCATTTAGCCGGTCAGTAGCATACACCCTCAACAACACAAAAGTATTTTGATGCTGGTTGAGTCGCAAAATTACAAATTACTTGTACTACTGCAACCACTACTCCTTTTTCTGTATGTATTGCAACCTAGCAAACAAAACTGATTTTGTTTGAGCAAAAATTGCTTCAAGCTTTGCGTTGTGCACAGCAGGGTGAACACGAGAATTTTGATTACTTACTCAATTCACTATGAACATGATGATGACGATGAGAGAGAGAAAAGGAAGAACGAGGGATATTAAATAGAATAGAGTTTGGTTGGAGAGAGAGAGCAAATAATACGGATGCACTTTTGTACAGCATTGCTTTCATTACATTTACAGCACAGCATTCCCTGCTCCTCTTTTATTCAGAAGAATAAAAGATGAAATTACGCTCGATTAATTTTTATCAGAAAATGGTAGCCTTTCGGTTAAGCAAAAATGAATTGTTTTGCTCTATGTATCTGTGTGTCTGATTTTATCTTACAATCAATACCTTGCTTGTTTTGTCAATTAGGAAACTTACGCAAACATGCATTTACTATATAATCAAGGTCATGTGTACATATAATTCATTGGTTCAGAGTAACAATTAAGGGATAGAAACTTTCCGAATGATGATGATTTTTGTAATGATAATGAATAGTGGGGATGATTTTATAACAAATCAAGCTACATCGTTGAAATTTCAGCTTCTCTAAAAGTGCAAATAAATGAAAAAGACTTCTAAAAAATAAAATGGGTGAAATATGTATCTGCATAATATTCGATACGATCTCATAAAGTAAAGTTCATTCCCTTGTCTTGCTCGATGGATGACGATAATTGATAATCACGGTGCAGTTTTCACTGGTAAACTGCAACAGCAGCAGAGCAGAAGAGTGATGATTACCTTGAACTTATTTTTTCATTGGTTAGATTTTTTAGAACAGGATGTTCTGCAGAGGGTAATACCATTATGAAGGATGAAGTAATTACAAGCTACATTTTATTATCGTGCCATATCCCATTTTGTATGGTGTTTTCGTGAAAATATGTAATTGTGTGAGAAAACACATGTTTCAAACCTTGTAATCATCAATAAAAAAGATAAACGAACACAGCTTTTTTGTGTAAAATGCGTGTTGGTGGTTTATTTTTTGTTACAGTGGTTGTATTAGTAAGATGTGGCAATGGGATAATTTGCTGAAAGAATTTTTAATTTTGAAAAATTGCAACAAAAATGTATTGAAACATGTGGTTTCAAAGAAGAAAGACCGGAGGAGGAATGCAAATAATATATTATTCTTATTTGTATTTGAAATATGTGTATGAAACCTTTTTTTCAATTATTTAAAAAAGTATTTCAAGTATTCTTTTTTAAGGTGGAGATGCAGTTTTAACACTAGTGACCGTTATTAAAATGACATGCTATGGTATTATTTACTTCACTCGCAGTAGTGCAGTCAGAATCCAAGTAAAAAATTGAAATTCAACTAGCAAGATAAAAACAGTAGTAGTACAGCAGAAATTTATTTACCTACCTCACCACTTTTTTGTGATTTGGTATCAATTCAACCAGCTTTTTTTAGCTGATTCTCTAGTAGATAGTCTACCTGTCAATCAAAATGGTTTAATAGAGAAATGAAAAGTGAAAGAAATATCGAGCACCATTTTCAACTTCATCGAGATCAGCTTCAGCAGTATTGTCGAAGTACTTTTGCTTCGTGTACTCAAATAAATTGAAAATTTGTGCAACAGAGATATTCCTACTATGTATTTTAGATTTTTTAATGCATGATTTGATACGAAAGCGACATGGTTTTGTTTCGCAATTTTATAACTTTGTTACACGAACGCCCGCAGAAGTACACTAATAACAGAAAGCTAAAAATAAATGTAGTAATCCAATGTTGTAGTAAAAAGTAAGTAGAAGGCTGTCACTCATTCTCAATGACAGTATAAAAGAAAGCATGCAGTATACTATTGCTAAAAAAATACTAACTACCTGCGTACAACTGCCAAGTCATTATTATCATCACCATCACTTCGAGTATCAAAACAAAAAAATCGTCAACTATAACAGCAATTTCAGCCTTTGTTGTACGGGTACTTATAAAATGAAATCAATTCAAGCGTTGTATTAAGTTACATGAACGTAGTAGCAAAAAGGACGACCAGCAAATGAGCCAGTACTTTCAATATAGCATATTATTTTAACAAGAGAAATTGCGTTTTTATGAGATACATCAAAAGATCTATGTAAAAAGTAAAAGATGGACTTTTCAAAATGGATTACATTACAAACACAAAGGCAAATAAAAAATGCATCAGGAACATACTTTTTTGTTTTAGACAAAGGCGAATGATGGGAAAAGGAGACATATATACAACACGTAAATTCATGAGATTGGTAAATAAAATGCTGCGTGAATAAGAGCGAAAGCGGTTCTAGTTTTTGTGTTGCTGGTGTAATATAGCAAGAGGTATGATTGCATTTTGTTGTTGATGATGATGTTGAGGTGCACTGCACACTGTAATAACAATGACACGCTATAATACCTTGGAAAACACGAGGGGATTAACATCCTCATGATTACTATGCAAAAAAGAAACGATTTGGAGGAAATTGCAAGCAGTTGCAACGAAAACACAGAAAAGTACGAATGTGCAGCGCATTTGAGTATAATATACAGAGTGGAAGCTCACAAGTAAATAACGTGTAGGTAATAATGTTGTTTTTTCTACGATTTTAGGATGATGTTGTTTGCTGCCAACATGTTTGTAATAAACTGAGTACGTTTTTTGCAAGAGAAAACTGAGTTGAATAGCTTGTCATTTTTTTGCTACACTCAAGCAAAAAAAAGAGAAGCAAAGGAGCTTATTATAACTTATCACATCTTCTCCGGAACTTTTCCTAAAGCATTTTTGCTTATCTGCCTTCTTCGGTACTGTCCTATTTAATTCATCACGGAGCTTTTACCGCGGATTACGTACACGTAACGCAGTAAATATAGTGTACTCACGTACAAAACATACTCATAACATTACGATGCAAAATGTTTTCGTAAAAATGTAATCACAATATTATATGATCGCTACTTCCACTCCTTCATCTCCTCCTCGTATCTATTTTGCGTACCAGCACGTTAACGTTTATTGCATGTGTTTTTTTCTGCTGATAAAAAACTGACTGAGAATGTGCTCCTCTGCTGTATATATAGCCAAACATAAAAATGGCATGGATCTGGCTTTGAATGGATGGCTTTTTGAAAATACCTAAGAATTTATATTATGCAAAGTTATATGCGCTGCAAAAGGTACGTATTCACAAATGCAACACAAGTTGCCAAAAATGAAGGAATGACGATGACGATGTAGTAATATACTTTATGTATGAAGCTCTGAAATATCTACTGTATAAACTCTGCTTAATAGTATGTATAATAAAAATGAAATAAGCAAAAAGTTCGGCGGTGTGCTTGTGTAAGTAGAGAAAAAACTAGGTAGGTATATCAATTTCATCCAGTTTCCTATTTCCCAATTTTTTCATAACATGTATTTTTTTCTCCGACTTAAATTGCTACTCTTATTTTTTTGCTTTTAGTGTAATGCAGAGCAGCATGTAAATATTTTTTTACATTTTTCTTGATACATAACTTACTGGATGTAGGTGTATTAAGTAAAGTAGTGGTATCGGGAGTAGGAAGCGATAGGAAAGAACATAAAATATAATATCTAGAGTATCGGAAAAGAGTTGGCAGGCAGGTAGACAGATTACACGTCATCGTAGTCGTCATCTTCAGTATTATCAACATCGTTGTCGTATCGTTTTCTTTATAGTTATGATAAGCATTATTATAATGAATCGTGCATATGTAGAATTCTTGGTGAAAAAGTTATTTTATTTGGTAGATGATTCCGGTCCGGTAGGTGATTTATGTGTAGATATATGTATATACGTGTGTTGTCACGCCACAAAAGTATGAAAGCAGGCGTATTTTTATCATATCCTTTTCGATCTGATGATGATTTGAACTCTAACCACGGTGGTTTTTGGTAGAATATGATTTTACGACAAAGCAAAAGTAGCAGACCAGGACAGGGCCATCAGACCAGACATCATGCTGATCGTAGGTAGCACATATATAGCGCATATTATTGACAGTGATATTATTCTCCCGATGATCACGAGAAGATGATGGTGTTGATACTGATAGGAGAAGAGGAAGTTGTGGGGATCGTGCCTACCTCTATGGCTCCCAGAAGTAAACCTTGTGGAGATGATAATATAGCGTTTGATGATGATCTAGTGTCTCGTAGTCTTTCATGATCATTTTAATGTGTGAATGTGTAAGTAGGTAGCTCACGTTTTGGCCTACCTCTATCTATCCCCTACACTGGTGGGTTTATGATTTCCACTATTATTATTTATAATGCTTTTAACTCTTGCCCTGCTCGCAAGCTAACGATAATAATACGCGTATACATTCTTAATGGTGAGCTTGTGTAGATGTTAATATTTTTGAAGGCATCTAGAGAAGAAGAAAATGCGTAAAATGTGTGCTATCCAAACCTAAAAGACCAACAAAGTATTTCTCAGAAGAAAAAGAGAGAAAGAATAATTTGAAGAGGCAGGCGTATGCACACTTGGTTTGTCGTACAATTACCAGTTCAGCTGTTCAAGATTATAACACTTTGACGAAAGGAGTTCTTAGAAAATATCGAAACTAAGTAAGTTAGAAAATAACTCTATCTGGCGATGATATTACGGCTAGCTATCATACTTGTCCTACTGCTGAAATCATAGAAGCTGGTACTTTATCACTTTTACTATAACATTCTTTTTTGCCGTATATTTTCATATACTACTACCTTGATTTGAGTTAGTTAGTTGAATGTTTATACGTTCACGTGTGCCCATGCTACTCCTTCATAGTTCATTACTGTGATTCCAAGTCTTGCAACTGAAAGGACTACTACTCTAGACTGAAAGAATGTAATGTAAGCAGTTCTTGGCTTTTCAGCGAGTTTCCTCGCCAGATATACGACTCCTCCACTTTGTTTTTCCCTAGATAAAATGAATATGACAGGAAAAGACCAGCAAAGTTGAAAAATATAGTGCATAACATAAAATGTAGGCATATAGGCACATAAAATACAGGCATGCATGAAATCTATATCTCTGTGTGCGTCTGTTTATGTGTACGTTGGAATCAGCGAACTGTAAGATTTGCAAGAACGAGGAAGACAACAAGCAAAAAAGTAAAGACACGCAGGAAACATTACGGCATAACGCAGTAACTCCCTTATTCATTCTAGCTCTAGCTCATTCAACACACATTTTCAGCCAAAAGTTTATTTTGCTTTAGAACAGCTAGAAGTCTTGTGTTTTTGTTGTTGTTTCGCTGTTGAAGGTATTCTCATTATTCATTATAGCACATCCATTCAAACTCTCCTTTTCTGTTTAGACTATTATTATTCTTTACCCCTTTTCATAGAAAAGAATTTGTTGCAGTTTACATAATACTTGGTATTATGGAAGAAAACTAAAAGAAGGTGCTTTGTATGCGTGTGCCTGTGCCTACATGTCAAATGAAAAAAAACGCAGCAGTAGCAGCATTCTATAGTTTTAGTTTGACGTGTGTGCAGGCAGATGCAATGTGTGTTGCACGTTAATAGAAGAAGAAACAAGATAGGTGTTTTAGTAAGCAAGTCGTGATTTTTCTATCCTGCTTGTATTGCAATATATTGGTGTCTTGTGCGGCAGTGAGTATGTGTATATGTTAAGCTGACACATAATATTATCGCAATCACAGCTATGCAGCATATAGATCTAGTTAGCTGAGATAAAAATGCAGAAGAGACTTTCTGGTTCAGTTCAGTCTGTCATGTCATTCACAGGAGAAACACTTTTGGATAGTCTCTGGTGTGTTTTTACGAAAGTGGGAGAGTAGTATATGGCTTTCTAAACAATGCGGATAAAGTTGACACACGCACAACAGCACAGGCCCGACACATCAGTCAATGCCTCCTTTATAGCTACCAATCATAAATACAGATAAGGGAAAAGGGAAGAATTATTATGCAAAACCTGCTTAACGGATTTTTTTTGCGAAATTAACGACTTTTTCCGAAAATAGCTTTTGAACATTAAAGAGCCAGTGTGTGTTTATGAATACAAAAACAAATTGTTTGAAAAGTCCTGCTGTGATTTCTCTACTTCCTCTTCTACCGCTGTTTTGATGAAATACGACTTTTTTCCAAAGAGTCGCTGAATTTGAAACTTGTGGTGGTGTGGTGATCTCGTGCCAGCGTTCATTTGCTTTTGGGAGGGCTCTTCACATACCTACACATAAAAACATAGTTTCCGTTTTTGCTTTGTACTTTTTTTTTATTTTTGCATGTCTTCCTTGTTGTGATGTTCCGTTGTGTTGACTTTTTTGACACTGACAACCAGCCCAAAGGATAAAAGATATAGAGGAACAACGGTGCACACGGTGCTGTATCTGTCTTCTTGTTGGAAAATAAGTTGTTTGTTCTTCTACTTTTTGCTGCTGTGCTTCTGACGATAGCCAAACCTTTTTCTAATCTTTATGTTTTCTCTCCACCTCTCTACTCTCTCTGGAGGGATAAATAAAAAAAAAGTAATCGTTTTCTCTTCTGCCTAAAATATTGCAAAGGTATGCATGCATACTTATGAATAGGTGGTTGTATACGTAGGCATTATATTATATGCAAATAATATATTGTTCTTGGATGTGTGATGTGAGGGAACTGAACTGAATAGACATTACATGCTGGCTGGTGTTGGCGGTGCGGTGGTGATCGTATATTTACAAAAGTTGGCTGCTTGACAGCCCAAAAGTCAGTTGGGTCTCAGGGTTTCAGTCACAAACAGCGTTGTGTCGTTGTTCGTCGTGGGAAATTAAGTGGTTTTCATTTTGGTGGCAGTATAAGCAGATATAGTGGTATTATACAGAAGTAAAATAGTTAAAGAAGTTTTAGTGGGGCCGCAGTGATAGAAGAAAATACTTTCTTTTTGGAACCGATTTGTTATCCTTTCCGACATTTTATAGCTTTACAGAAGCTGTCTAATATTCATATCGATGCATGTGATGTGTTAGTGCCTACATACGTATGACCACTTTGAAACATCACAGAGGACTGGAAGTGTCAGCAACTTTAACTGGTACCTATATTGCATTTATGTATACTTATGTAATTCTCTCAAGTTTTTCTTTAAACTTATTTTAATTACAGCATTAATGGAAAGTTCATTAATATTTAGGGAATTATTGTAAAACATCATTTTAGTGTACTCTATTTCTACATAAAACCGAACAAACATAACAATATTTTTCGAATGAAATGCTTATTGAGTCAATAATTTATTATTAGCATGTTTCATAATGTGATATTGTTAGACAAATCAGAATATACATACAATACATTTGTATTGTCTAAATGTATGTATTCATGAGTAAAAGTTTATTCATCCGAATGCAAAATTCAAGAGTGAGTACCGAGATATAAATAGGAGCTTACTAATACAGTACACAATAGTGTAGTAAATCTAGTTCTGACAATAATTGTGTCACGTGGCAATTCGTCATCCCATGATCGATAAAATTTCTCGATGTAAATCTCATAAGTGCATGGCATTTCGTGCACTTTTAACTCGCACTTTCTTAAGTTCAAATTTAAATTCTGAATTTTCAACCCACGACAAATTTAGAAACTTATATAGGTATACGGTTAAGACGCCAAATACTTTTGCACGTCCTTTAAAATGGAGTTAACAAGCAGCAGTTGCAAATAAACTTGTTGACTAAGATAAGATGTGTCAGGCAAATACAGAGAGGTAAATAAATAAATAAATAAACAGCATAAAAAGGAAACAAAAAGGACACCGAATTCAAAACATGATGGGAGATTTTATACGGGAAAGCTCTGTTTCAACATATCGAGTTCATGACATTTGTGTTCTTTCTCTTGTACCTTGAAAGATGTCTTATCCTGCCTACACACAAACACGTACATCTGCAACTCGCTTGAGCTTTTGAGAGAGAAAAGTATGATGTGAGTTTCTACATGAAAATAAAATATCAAACCATTAATGTATTTCATATATAGTATCCACAACGAGAAATGCCACACTCTTCATCAAAAAGGGCAGCTAATAACACACACATAATTTGGTAACCCCGAATATTATATGAGATCGTGCCAGATGAAGAAAAATATCTTTCACATTTGCATGTTGTTCTGAAGTGAGATCGTGAACATATGTACGTCTATATAGGAAAGTTTTGTTTGCATTTATTTTCCCATCACGGATCTTGCGATCACTGTTATTACTTTCATGGCTCATTGACACTATTGCAGCTTGCAGCACCACCTTAGCTGTTACAATGATGATGTAGTAGTATAGTGACGTATTTGAACCCGCACGGTGCTTTACGAGTTTATAGTTATTGCTGGTACCAAGAAAGTCATTGTCATAAAGTCATGAAATACTCTAACCGGCATGGTCAAAGAAAGATTGCTTCTTTCTGTTTCATCCATTCAAGCTTCTACTGCACAGTAACTAGATCGAAATCAATGCTGGTTTGTTGTGGATAGGTCCCTCGTGCTCAAGATTTTTGTATGGATTTTTTGCATAGAGATATGCAAATGAATGAACAATAGATGTCTAGATTGGCGAAGCTGCCATGTCAGTGTTATCATTACTAATATATTGTGTTGATATGTATTATTATACAGCGCGCACTGAAATCTTCAAAAACGTTATGATCATGTTCAATGTGCAATTTTCAGAGAAAATGTATACGGTATTAGGTTTAATAGTAACTGGTCTGACGATAGTAATGAGGACCATGAATCTTGATGATGCGGGTGTTCAATATATGAGACCCACAGAGTAGGTATGCAGTGCATACCGGTGATATTAAAGGAATATCGTTATTTGCCCACTGCAGGTAGACACGTGCATTTAATGTCAAAAGTCAAAAAAAGAAATTATTTTGGTAATAGGGCATTGCTAATGTGAGCTACGTGATAAAAGATGAAGATCACTTAGTTTGAAATGATATTCGTTCTCATCTTGACGCAAATTGTGTACTGAGGATGGAGTTATAAACATTAAAGCCTTTGTATTCTGGTGATTGTACTTATATCATAGAAATGAACATGGAGGAGGAAAGGAATTACTGATCTGTTGCAAATACAATCACTAACAACTTTACTGGGATTGGTCATAGTGCTTTTCTAAGCTACATAGTTAGTATAGTTTTTCAGCTTCTTCTAATAATATTTATAACAATATAAACTAGATTTTACTTGGAATAGAGTTAAGGTCTGATCTAATTATGACATTTGTTACAAGGGAACTTTACTAACTTCAAATAATAGTATAGATTAATTGTAAGTTAATGGGAGGTGTATACGTACTGCGTACATTCTTTTCTGTTTCTATTATAATGTATACAAGATAGTTATGCCGTTGATGATGGATATTATATACCATCACCGATGTATCTAAAACAGTATCAATTGCTGTCACTGACACTACTCAAATAGGCATGATAGTTGAACATCAAAAAGATAGGTCATATATGTATAAAGTAATTACAACATAAGGGGGCGGAGGTACATATTATTGACTTTATTTTTTATACAAGTTACGGTCATATAGTAAAGGGTCTTATGTTAAGTATTAAAATATTACAATACAATGTTTATGACATAGAAATTGTATCTTGCGTGTAGAACTGCCAAATGCACGTTCCGTTTTCTCCAGACTCGTATTGAAAAGGGCTCCACACGCACACATAATATCTTACATCTTAGTGGTGTGTTATGTCGCTGCATTACCAATTTCATTTGCAGAAAAATAGTTCTTTTGCCATAAATCATGAGTATGAATGAGGATTATATGGATAGTTACCCTATCTGTTATTTTGGAACAATGGCACTGTTTCGTTCCACATCCTTCTTCGTTGCTCCTTCTCTTACTCTTAACTTTTACTGATGCTCAAGATTTGTAATAGCGAACAAGTGAACATATCAGCAATAAAAAGATAAAATAAACCCACTGTCGTAAATTAAAAGACATTGTATTTGTTATACAAAGTGGCCGTTTCTAAATGTTAGGATTTTCAGAAACCTTCTATAATTTGTCACCGAAAACATTCTTTTATATTGCGATTCGAAGTCTTATGAGAATGGGTTTTATGGTCTTTGGTTAAAAATTCTCATCATCATCCGTTTTCCTCCTCCCCATTTATCAAACCTATAGGATTATTATCAGCAAAATGCAAATGCATGCCATTGACACAACAAAAAAGAGTGAGAGAAAATACGATGGTTTTTCTTTCCAAGGATGATATAATACGTAATATTATATCTATAAGCAAATAAATTGTCGCCAGCTTATACACAGTAGTAAATATTGCAGAAGAGAACTTAAATTAAATTACGATGTTGGCTGTAGTCCAGTTGGTAGTTGCTTTTAGTACAATGTGGCTTATGGGATATGTGTGTGTTGGTTACATAAATGTATGCATAATTTTGATGAGGCGATATGTACGATATATGGTGAACATAGAGAAGACCTGCTGCTTCCTTTCTGATACACAGTACTTTTTATTACTGCATTTTATGGGAGGCAACTATTGTGATCAGTCACCTTTTTTGCAATTTTAACTACCGCCGCTAAATTTCCTTCGTATCAGACACTTGCTGGGCTACCTCTGCAACTGTTCGGAGGTGTTGCCTCACTGTGACAAGAAGTGAATAAAATGTATCATTTGACACGAGAGTACTTCTGGATGAAATAGGAAGTAGAAAGAGGAAAGATAACGCTTGTGTCTATGTGTACATCTTGTGGTTTGGGAAGCTCTGAAGAAGAGAACAAATCATTTTTATCTGATTTTGATATTCAATGCATTTTGTTATTACCCTGATATAAACTACAAAGTTGTATGCTGGTGTGATGTCCTAAAGTTTTAATGCTGTTGTTACACAATAAACGTCAACCGCATGGAATTGAATTGCATTATTACTGCAATACTTGCACCGTTGATAAATGCGTCTTGCGTCCTCACTCATCCTGTGCAAGACCCAGGCTCACACTCATGCATTGTGGTAATTAAACAATTGACTACGCTCTCTCCTTGTGGCTCAGCATTTAACATTTTGTGATTGTGATTACTAGTGAATCACTCTTCCTTTTTGGATCAGATTAACAACGAGTTTAAGTCTCGTTGCAGCTACTGTCTACTTTATAAAAGCAAAAGTTTTTAGATTACTGTTGCAATGTATTGTTATATGAAACTAACTTGGCCAAACACTATTCTAAACAAAAAGGGTTTATAATGTTATTATTCCCATTACCTACTTCAGATTTGCATAATAACACGGCTAGATAGGTGTGTAATTGGAATGCACCTATTTTTTAAACTTTTGTGGTTCACAATTTACAGTGGATAATACATGTTTAGTTTCGTTAGACATCTACTGTTTTATTGTGTCTATAACTTTGTGATGCAACAACTTTACTTCTTATGGTTTAGGTTTACTGTACAGTGCGTATATTGCTGCATTTTATTGCACTTCTACTAACTAACTTTGCTGTATTGTATGACTGTATGTTATACTAATAAGGTTTGGGAGAGTACCATGTCAAGTCCCATTATCATGAGATGCCATATAGATAAGAATACAAAATGATGATATAACTAACAGAGAAAAAAAATAAAACGATGTGATACCTCGATAGCATATCTAATTCAGCATCCGTCCCAAAAAAGACCAAAAAACCAAGACAAGGATATTGCTTAAGACGTCGCTAATAATATAAATTGTGATGTAACATGTTCCGCCGCACTGCGTCACTAAAAGCAGAGTGATTATAATAAAAAGTAATAATTGTGAATCTGTCATGTTGTTTAATAAAGAATAGTAATTCATGAGCAAGTCATGAGGGATCACATGGCGCTTTGTTGCACATGCACGCTAATTTTTTGATTAAAAAATAAATTTTCCAAGCGTATCATTAACAACTTGAACCACTGCCTATGTATATAAATATCTGTTGAATGTAAATACATATTATTATCTGTGATATTCTTAAAAGTAGGTATACCTTGTTAAATGTAAACAAGCTTCAGTTCTTTCATTTGTCCTCATTGCTTAAAAAAATTCTTGTTTTTCTTTAGTCAAGCAGTATTGTACACTATGTCGCATCTATAGATAAAATAAAAGTTGGATATTATTAAATATTATGTTTTTTCAAAACCTTAATTTTAAGACCAAGTATGGATGAAATAAATGACTTATGCATAAAAAAGTTCAAAGATGAAAATTAAACTGTAAATTTATGCACTTGGCGGCAGTGGTACATTGTTATGCGGTGGTGGAGGAATAAAGAACCTTATCCAATTCATTCAAGTATATTAATGACTGGTTTAAGGGTATGTTTCAATAGGTAATAATAACCGTGCTGCATACTAATTTAAGCCAAGTCATCATGTCAAAAAGGCAAGCCAAGCTAAGAATAGTTAAATACATTGAGGCAGTAAAATTATGGCTATGAAATATGCTTACCTATTTGTGGGTGGTGATGTTGTGGTAAGGTTTGTTAAAAGTGAGGCACTACGATCATCATCGACGCAGCCTCTTCTGTTAAAAACATTAAAGGTAAAAAGCAAGGAAAAGACAATGGGAAGGCTGACGTGTCTGCCTGCCTGTCTGCCTAAAGAAAAGAGAGATACGATAGCGGAATGGAACGTCCCTCTCATTCAAATTGAAGTGAGCAGAGCGGAGTGAGAGATGATATAATAATAACACTGAAGAAGCGTGTTCCTTCATCTTGACAGGGTATGAAATTTACTGTGACTCCTACGCCCAAAGATCGTTAATTTTTTTCTCTCGGTTTCTCTCTGTCTTCGTTCTGATGATGAGTTAGTATGCTGATGCGAAGTAACATTTTGGTCTTCCACCGACTAAGTCGTGATGTTGATGGTGCAATTGTGGGGGTGAGTTGAGTGAGCTTGTCAGGAGAAGAAAGAATGAGTTTGAGAGAGAATAGATGAGAATGCAATGATAAAAGGAGAAAATAATTTAGTTTTGGCCTCTACATACACAACTCCGTGTTTTTGCTGCGCTGGCCTGTTTAAACTGCTCGGTGATGTATACTCTTCTTGGTTTTGCTACGTTATTATTATGAAATCTTTTTTTTTTCAATTCCATCTTCATTTCAAATATATTCTACTCTATAGCCAATTACACTTTTTTCGATTCTAATGAAAAAATCTATAGTCATCATCACGTAACATACCATACGTAATCATCCTTCGATCCTTTCTGAATTGTCTGTTTGCTAATGATGATTCAACCATCTTCACCCACAACTTCTATATGAAGTTGACTATATGATCAGGGGAAAAATCCATAAAGCTCCTTTTCTCTGTCGTGATAATTGGAGCTTAACCGTACCGTTCTCAGTTCTTCTCCGCTCTCTCATTGTTTTCCTTTATAACAAATCAGCTCGAAACCTCTTAAAAAGGACTCTTTGCCAATGCCAGTGTTTAGTGGAGTAATAACAATAATAACAGTATGTGCTAATGACGCCATATAAATAAGAACGGCAAGAGAGCTGCTATTTTTTCTTAATGACCTTGGCCGGCTGGCTCCGCCGAGTAAACCAATGAAGCAAACACTATAGCTAAGATTAGGGATTCACGGTTTCGGTTTCGGTTACAAACCGACAATCGGTTTCGGTTTTGAGCTAAAACCGAACCGAAAACCGTGATCGGTTTCGGTTTTAACCGTAAACCGAAACCGAAACCGACTTTCGGTTTTTATACTACAAATATACAATTTAACAGCTTTTGTACTCATGGAAGATGTATTCACATGCTTTAATGTTAACTAACAACTAAATATTATATGCCAAATTAATGAATTCTTCACTTTGAAGAATGGCACATTTAATTTGAAATAGCAATTACAATTGTACGTTAATTATCAGTTTAACAATGGCTTAATAAGATATTATGTCAATGGAGTAGAATGTGATTGAAATATCTTCTGAACTTAAATAATTAATGTGACAAACTTTTATTTTTGGGTTGCTGCATTTGCCCTAAAGTACCATTATTAAGGAAATCGACTAGTGTTTACTACGTGTTGGTAGCATGCCATGTTTGAGTCTCTTTAGCTTGTCAAATTATAAGAAATTACCTGTTATTAGTACTTTATGGCTAATTTAATCTTCAAAAAATGACTATATTATACGTATCCAGAGTCTACTTTGATTAAAAATGCCGTTTTATGAGCAATTTTTTAATGAAAGTGAAAACCGAAAACGAAACCGAAACCGACGGTTTTCGGTTTCGGTTTTGGAGGAAAACCGAACCGAAAACCGTAACCCAAACCGGCCAAAAAACCGAACCGAAACCGACAAGAAAACCGAAAAAACCGAAACCGTGAATCCCTAGCTAAGATTTCTGTCCTGATTGATTGGAATGAAAATGGGAGGAAACTACGGGAGAGATAATATGGATGGGATTTTACGTCTTTGTAGTAGGTATAGGCATAATGCAATGATACCAGTTGTCGTTATATTGCAATTGGCAATAAATTTCCTGCCTAATGACGAAAGTAATGCTTTCTTTTTTGTAAAAGCGGCCTTCCACTTTGGTGCTGTACTAGTCGTGCTTTATTATGTGTGGCAGGATTTTCGTCGTAATATTCTGTCCTTCAAGTCGAAACTACCAACCACCGTCAGCAGCAAAATCAGCAAGTCAACCAGAGTGAGCCAGAAAAACCACACATATAATACGCTATACAGCTTTGTAGGTTTCGTTTTGATTTAGCCAGTACATTCATTTTACCTGTCACGACAGAAGCTAAAGAAGCCACAATGACGACGACAAACCATAAGAAAATGTATCTTCGCCCTGCTTATTTTTCTCTTCTGGACAGCGTCCCATTAGAAAAAAGTAACGCAATTTATCCAACGTAAGGAACCGTATTATCACCCAGCAGGAGTATAATGCAGTATTTTTATCATTACCATGCGTGGTCGTAAGAAGATAATATTATTAAAGCAGTTGGAAGTTACATTTTTACTGTGGAATTTAAAGAGCACGGAACAACATGAAACCATACGCAGCAGCAGTCAGACATGTGCTTAGTTTCTTTGATGCGAAAATGAAGAAATACATACCAGTGCAGCATTTGAAGGATATAATGACGATATGTGACTATATGTCTGAAGTTTCTTTTTTTCTTTATGGCAAAAGTTATTATTTCATTTTAGCGTTATCTTTTCCCTTTTGTTCTGGGTAAGCACTAAGCACTGCTTTGGGGCTTTACACGGCTAGTTGACTCTGACTAAAGCTCACAATCAGTAGACAAGGAAATTTAACATTTTTGCTTTATGGATACCCACTAAGTTGTACTTCTGGCGAGAGAGTGTAAGAGTGACGGAAGAACCATTGGCAAAGCTCGTTACCATCTCGTTCAGGGAATTTCTTGTGATGTGTGGTCCACTTGTAACGTAATATTATTATTATGTCATGTACATTACGTATTACTTACATTTTTAGACATTACTGTTATTACTATGTGTATTGCCATATTTGCTGACAGAAAGTGAGTGAAAACGAGAAGGAAAGAAGTTTTATTGTACAGTTGGTACGATAGTCTTTGTTGTTGCGTGCCAGCTATCCTGTGAAAATATGTTGGGACTATTTGCTCAAGAAAAGAGGAAAGTTGGCAGTAACGGTAATATAAATGGCAATAATATCGACCAAGCAAGAAAGTACAAAAACTACATGACATAAGAGACAAACAATAGCATGTAATGTAAAGCGTGGGTAGGAAGAGGACGCTGGAATACAATGAACTCGTTTTTTTCTCTGGAGAGGATAAGGTTATTATTATAATGTGAAAGAAAATAAAGGAATGAGTTATTGTGACGGGTTCATATATTATTGGTCGAAAAAAATATTACTGAGGTAAAAATTTGCATTGTGCTATTGTATATTAATGATATTTGAAATAGGTATTAGATATTTATAGGCTTGGTCAGAGTTGACGAAATGGTTTTATATCTTCCTCCTTCAAAATGTTCGTCCAGAACGCCAAAGTCAAAGAAACCATTATAGAAAATCCACACAAGCCAAGTACTTTTTCTTTCTTCCTCTTCGTCTTTTAGAAAATGTACAGAAGTGTTAGGGTACGTGCTGGAATGCAACATGGCACGCGACAATTGCCTCTACTGCCAGTCACGACTCACGCCTGATATTTCTCTATCCCTTTCTCACAAGCGACAATATGGCTGGATAAATGCGCTTTTGAGTTAGAGGGTGTCGAATTTAAATGTGTTTACAGCATGGTTCCAAAATGCATATATGGTGTATCACATGACAATGTAACGATTATTGTCATTACGTACAACTAACGGTCATCTGTCTCCCTGTTTCTGCTTTTTTTCACCTTATCACCTCGCCATTATTCATCTTGGTACTATTTGCGGTTACATCTTCATGTTTTGTGGTGTCTCATACTGTTACTCTCAACTATTGGAAATACATACGTATCTATACTTATAGATCTACTTATATTGGGAAATACTGGTGTTGCTGGTAATAAAAGCAATTGTTGTAATGTAAATACTGTTACCCATGTTCAATTTATTTTGAAAGAAGAAAAATGATTTTTGGGAATGGGAGTGATGGGATGGGGTTGTGGATGTCTGCAGCAATTCCGCATATCATTACGTTGCGCAACACAAGAGTGCACTTGACTGTAGAAACTGAAGAAACAATAAAGAATGAAGTGTTGAAAACTAATCGGAACATGTATTGCATTTTGAAGTCAGGAAGAGGTGTTGGCATTTTCTTCCTTCCTTCTCATTTCTTTTGTTCGGTGCATGTATGCATTTGTGTATGTACGGATGCATGGTTGGCTGGTTTTTGTTATTGATGCAGTGCAGTGAGTGCGTATGGATTGAATTTCAATGTCTGGTTCTTCTGCGGTGGACATTGACTCCTCATTTTTCAATATTATCCCTTGTTCAACTTGAGCACGCACAATCCAATCTGCTTCCCCTTGCCTGTTTCTGTATTCATTGATGCAATTTAAGTAGCACGAAGCATGCTGCTTGCTGAAATAACCATTTAACCAGAATGACTTATGGCATAATATAATAATAAACATAATATTTTGTAGTATGTGAGTCTGCATTTATATGTACCGGCTACCTCTGCAATTCTTTATAATAGCTGACTGTTGACGTTAGAAGTATTATTCAGTAGAATTCAGTAGACGACCTTTACTTTCAAGAAAATGAGGTTTCTGACCGCGTAGAGAAATGAAAAATGAATAAAGAGTATACGGAAGGAGTAGAGTAAATGGAAATGGACAAACATCGAAAAGCCTGTCAGTTGGTTGCCAGATCTCTTTTCAATATTTCGAATTCAAATGCGTGCTCATTTCAATCTTCATTTTCCATTTGAAAAGGAGCATTACGGTAGGCGAAGGCTAAAATATTTAATAATGAATAATTTAAAATTTTGAATATGTAAATAATAAAATTATGAAAATACACGAAAATCCTTTAAACATTTGTGAACTACTAAAGTGATGGGCTGGTTAAATCAAGAAAATCACGGGACAAAATTCACAGGATGAGAAAATGGAAGTCGAAACGAAATAAGGTATTTGGTGACGATGGAACAGTGTGAAACGCAAATAAGTAGTGGAAAAGAAGTGAGAGAATTATTTGAGTGTCAAAGAAGACGAGAATGAGAGGGAGAAAGATGTTGAGTTTTATTGAAGTGTGCATAATGTATTACTTGAGAAAAAAGTGCAAAAAACGCTGGTGTGCTGTGTGAGGAGTGAAGATAAAGTTTTACGAGGGAAAAACAAGACAAGACATGGGCAAACATATTAGAGACTTGCCTTTCATAATAAAATACCTACACATTTTTTACTCAACGAAGATTCACTCAAGTTTTGGTTTGCTGAGGATAGTGGGGGTGGATGCGATGATGTAGAAAATTTGGCTATGAACCTAGAATTTTAGCAGTGATGAAACAACGAATGGTGTCTACTTACAGATGATAAAAAGAAGAGCTACAATGACAGAGAAAAAGTAATATAATTCACGAAACAGCCACTTTGCATGCTTGCCGGACTGAAATGTAAAAGAAACTGTGAAAGGAGTAGATGCACGTATGCATTATCATACGAGCATTGTATGTGCAATAGTAAAAATAAAGTGATACAGTAAAAATATTATTGTTATGTCTGTAGGTTAAGCTCATTAGCTAGGATGAGTAGGCAGTATTGAAACTAAAGAATAGAGAAATAAAGTCAGAATAGCGGTCTTGTTCTGATCTCATCACTGAAGTTTGCTGATTCTATAACTTTGGGGCTCACATCATCGCATTTAAATTTATGATGCAAGCATAATATCCCATATTTATTATTATTATTCCCTATTGACACGTTAAAGTTGGCAGCGTTCTATGTGTAGTAAAGGAGAGATCGTAAATTTTTTACAACCATACATACCTGGTTCAAAATGTAAGTGAAAGAAATGTATATTTAAGTACATTCGGTTCTGATTTGTGCAGCGCCAAAAAAAGAAAAGAAGGATGAGATGGAGGAGTAATCTTTATTGTAATTCAGAAAATAACACGCCTTTTGTAAATACATTCTAGTTAGGAGTTCTAGTATGCGCTCATGAATATTCACATCTGCAAACGATTAGTGGGTAAAAAGATATTTTTTTATTAACAGAGAAAAGGCAAGAGAAGAGGAGGAAGAAAGGGAAATGTACAATGCTTTAATGTTACTTTAAAAGACTATAAAATTTAGAAATAATCGGCATTGTTCCAAGGACTTTTGGAAATGCTATAATCATGGAAAGCCAAAATCAAACGTAGAAAGGACAATTACAAAAACATTTTGTTAATTATCCGGAGAAAACATTCATGATTCGTGGAGAAAATGTATTCAAAATTATTATGAAGTTAATTTCAAGAAGTATTATCATGTGTTACTTTATATTTTAAAATATAAATTAAAAACACTTAACATGTTATACTTTTGACGCGCACATTGTCATGAAATGAATATTGAGCACTGCATTTTATCACGTTATGAGGTCATTATGAGGGAAATATTTCTTAAAGTTTTTGCACAAGGCGGTTATTCCTTCTTTAAGAAGCCGTCACGACTGAAAATCACGCTCTGGTTCTTCTGGTCAATAAGCAACCAGAGATAGAATAGGTTTTACTGCTCTTTTTTTGTTGTGTGATGATGGATACCAGTTTATTTGTTTATGAACTAAATAAGCCGAAAAAAGTTGTACGTCATGTTTGGTTCTTTGAAGTTTCTTGACTGGTTGGTTCTCATATATTTAATCTGCTGTCGATACACTACCACCTACCTTTGCCTACTTTGATAACTGAGAGTTTTGTGCACTGCGCTTTAATAAATCATATTTCTTGGACTTTCTTTGAAAACGTGCACAATGCCATAAAACGTAAACTAATACAAGAAAATAAATAAATACGTAGGAAAACAGTATTATGCACCTTCAGATAAGGTGAAAAGGAAATATTATATCCCAAGAGACACCGATTTTTGCCCCTTTTCTTCTCTTTGTAATAGTAACGTAAATTTGAAAGGCTACCAGAGGTAAAAGTAAACAAAATCATTGAAAATATAGAAATAGTTATTAAGCACAGACTTTATATGTATATTTTCTCTTCTATAGAATATTGTTACGTGTATATGCCCCTGCATCAATAGAAATACAGTTTATATTGTAGGAATATATTCAAGGATTCAAGAGCAGTTCAGATTCAGACGCTTACACAAGGGGAGATAAAAAAGACTGCCACAAAGGCATTAATCTACCTACCTACATGAAAGTAAGCAAAGAAGAAAAAACGTAATAAACGTGACACTGACAGTTGTCCTTTAAAAGTTGAATTTATTGCTTGAGAATGAAAAAAGGGTGAACAGGCGCAAAAAGAAAGTTATTTTTTCTAGAACAAGCCGTGAGTTTAAATAACAAGGCAGGCACAAAATGTGTTTAGTTTTTGCAAAGTTTTTTATTCATGGTCGTATAGTAGAAGTACAATATTATTTAATACCATTTTAAAGTTTAAGTGGCTCGTATATTTCAACTGGAGAGGTATGGCATATTATTGTAGCATGTCCTACGTGTTTAGAGCTGTCACATGAAATTCCGGAGAAAAAGTTTAATGTGCGGAAAAAAGGCAAAGAAAGAATATTTACCAACCAAAGTACATAGATATTATATACAGCGAAAAAAAAACAAGTTTGTCTTTTGAATCCCAAACAGAATCACACTTTTTGTATAAAGAATTCTTGTATAGTGTGTTATCCGGAAAAATTTGCAGCTGGAATTTGAAGCTATTTTTTCTGTTGCTTCATCTCTGCTGCTGTTGAAGGGAAGGATCGAAGAAGGAAAAAGACAGGGATAAAAAATATAGTAAATGCTCATCGTTCTTTTCCACGGAAAAGTACACACAAAGATAGAAAAGAGTTTCTAATGCACTTGTCTTGGAAGAAAGAACAAAAAATTACATGTAATATTAGAAACTTTAAGTATTTTTCTCAAATCAAAAACACAATTCATGTAAAGCAACGTTGATACAACTCATTAGAGAAGTATTCAGTAGACAGGCATTGCTACTTTACCGAATTTATGTCGCATTCTTTCTCCATCATGCGCATAGTGAGGAGTGAGGATTAGAATATTAGGAGTGAAATAAATAAGCTTGTTGTGTGTCGTTCTTTTTATTAGCTTTTTTAGGAGGGGAGGCAACGTTTTAAGATATTTTTGGTTAAGTTAACTTAACTGTTAAGGTAATACTTTTTTCCGGCTTTTCACCTCCATTTCTATCCGTACTTTCAGTCGTGTAATTCCATTTATTTCGTTCCTTTCCAAAAATTAAATTCAAAATCCTGATATTAAATTATACATATGTCGTAAATGCAAATGTAACTACTCTGAAACTTCTGTTTTTTGTGCAATGATTTACGTAATAAAAAGTTATGAAGCTAAAGGAACGTTTCTTGTAAAGCCTGATGATATTCTGTGGGCTGTCTTCTACGTGTCTGTTTGATAGTAGAGATAAAAGCAAAAAAAATTGTAATTTTACAGACCGAATTCACTGCAAATTTTAATCCATTTGATGGCAGAAGTAGATACTCATGTCAGTATTGAAAATCTGGAACTTGCAAATTCAAATGTCATCTTATACTAATGGTTACTGAGGAGTTTCAAATAACACTGCGTTAATGACGACGAAGTTAGCTCTAATTCGAACCATCAAGCTATCATTCACTCTATCACTTAATTATAAGTTACTGTATCATATTACATGCCGTCATCTTTCTCCCTTTCCCGTCATCGCGGCAATCATCACTGTCATCATTGGCGTATTTTAAAAGTGTCATCCTGAAGAAAAATGAAGTTACGTATATAGTCCGTTCATTCACAAAGTGTCATACTACTAATACAAGTAAATCAATGTTTGACTTTTACTCTGACAGACAGCATCCTCGAGAATAAACAACTGCCGGAATATATTTGCGTAATGTCTGATAAAATGCATCCTTCTTAAAGAAAGATGAAGTAACAATAATTATAACTGATACGAACGTAAACCATAGTCCTATGTATAGATTTTTTCATTACATATAACTTCATTTTTTTATTTGAACGATGAGAAGACGATTTGCGATGATGATGACACACAAGTAGTCCGCATACGCATTAATCTACATTTTTAACTGTAAATGAGAACATGTAACTTTTCTTGATAAAGTCACATTTTGACAGCTTTTTTCTACCTATACATTTAGCTTGTAACATTATCCATGCATGCAATAACAACTGCACATACGCTAAACGAAGCATTTTTTATTTGGAAAATGTGCAAGAGATCATCACACCATCTTCAATCTTGTACTTTCTCAACATGTTGATAATATGTATCACCAATGCACCAAAAAACATGCTATATGTGTATCAGTTGAGTTGATTCCAGTATGTAAATTCGCTTTTTTTGGTTCACTGAACAGTAATCACTAGTTTCATGAATACCAAAGCAGAAACACCAATATTATCAACACATCATTTCTGATCAATGCTGCACACATGGATCTGTGAAATAAGATCTAGTACAACAGCAAAAGTTCTTTTCTGCAAATAGCAAATTTTATTGATTCACATTCAATGTATGATCTTTAATGTTTATTACCTAGCTATTGAAAAGCCATATTTCATCAACATCTTTCGTGTGTGCTGCATAGTTAATGTACCATACTTGAGGAAGCCAAATTAACGTCACAGAGATTTGCAGTCTTCATGAAATATTCATGCTACATAATTTCACTCCTGTGTATGTTATTTTGTCTGTAAAAAAGTGGTAGATGAACAGTAATTTTTATTTATTGCACATTTGTGTCTTTTCTCATCTAGCTGGAATAAATCGTTGTAGTCCCATCACTCAATACTTACCAGAATCACAGAACAAATCAATCAATGCTTAATTCTGGTTTAAACTGACTTTATAGAAACGATTTTATAATAGAACACATTTAGGTAGTTTTAATGTTCATGTTATGTGTGCAGTTTTATGTCGTAATCAATTAGCATCGCAGAAAAAACATTATTTCTCATACATACTGCTATACCGCTACTGAAGAAAACCAAATGCACACCTTTTGGTAGGCTTGGCTCAAGCTCTATAAATTTTATTTGAGCATTCTTTTGGTTTTGGTTGGCATTTGACTGTTGAATTTGTTGAAGAGCTTGGTAAACTGAAATAGCCTTGAAGCAGCGCATTTGCCACCATTGTGATGTTTTTTTTATTATTTGTATTTAAATGAGAAGAGTAAACAGAAGAAAATGAGGAATGACTCATTCATAACATTGTATTCTAGTATTTAAGGAGTGTATGTATAATAATAGCAATAAATGTATTTTGCCAAAATCTCTAGTGGCTAAATCCACCATGTAATCCTGTCTTAATATTCTATTCTCTTTTTTCTTCGTTCTGATTTACAGGAAGATTTCCTCTTGTTCGTGGAAGACAGAATGATTGAATGAATTTTTCATCCTCTCAAGAAAGCAAAGAGGAATTTTTTATGTGAAGAGGATTTGCTCTTGTCTGTGACCCCGTTGACCTTGTGCGTTGTATCAGCGCAGAAGTGAAGTAATAACTTAAAGTGTGTGGGGAAAACATTACTCCTGCAGAGTTAAAACCACCAACAGCAACGAAATAAGAAAAAGAACAAAGCAGAACGCTATAGTGCTTATGCCACACACGCGTTTTATGTGCAAAAAACACAAAGTATGCATAGAACGTTATATGATGTGAATATTTGAAGAAGTGAACATTTTGATGAATTAAATTCTTTCTGTTACAAGTTTGTGAGTGATCATGTTAACGACCAAAAGGTGATGTTATAACCAACAAATGTCAGTATTCAACATCACCATTATCGTTAATAAATGTGCAAGCAATAACAGTTCAAGTCAAGCCAATATCAAACAAAATCTCACTTTCAGTATCAACTTTGTATAAGGAAAATATATCGTTAACGGAAAAATCCTCAACTTTTATAATTTCTTACAAAGTTATTTATTTTCCCCAATTGATCGATTACACAATTTTTACAATAGTTTTTTCTGAAAAATATATGATTGGACACGTGTACTAACTTTTCTCATGACAAAGTGACAAATCAAAAAGTTAGGTAATTGGACAGCAATAATAAAGTTTGTAATTGGGAAAGTTTTCAAACTGTCTGTTAATTTTTTTGAGAGTGAGTCAAAGTGACCTTGGAACCTTGCCCTTGTGCCTGAAGGAGATTTTAAGTCGGTACATAAAAGGCCTCACGACGTCGTCTTCCGTGGTTCCACCAATTTGCCCTCTTTTTTCCTTTGTTCATTTTATTTTTCTTCGATACGTTTCGATTACTTCATTTAACACATTCCTTTTCCACCTGGTCCTGGAAACAAGCCTTTATATTGTACTATTCTATCAGCCCGCCGTCGTGGAATTTCTAAAGCGTTTGGTAGTGTTAATTACGGAATGGTCCATGTCTCGGAAGCAGGAGGCCGGCACAAAATGCTAGCTTTCACCACTTCAGCGGAACCTACTTTCACCGGGATTGACTCAATCATTAAGGTGAACACCATCAAAGAGGTTGTTACCTTCAATGATAGCAGTAGCCCTTCGTCAACAACAAGTAATAATACGTCATTAGGAATAATTGGCATACATCATTCTCCAAAAAATAATCCTCCATTGGCACAGACTAATATTGTTGTACCGAAAACTATTTTGAAAAACTCTATAAATAATTCCGCATCTTCGCATCATCAGCATAACCATCAATCGCATCACCCCAAGTATCGTTTGAGTGACAAAATGTTTGGAGCGGAGGAGGATTGCAATCTCACCTCCAACATTGTCGCATCGAACAATAACTCGAATAACGGTAATGCCAATTATAACTTGGCCGACACCTTTAATTCCAACACTACTTCAACAAGTAACAATCCAACAATGACAATGACCGCATCATCGCCCTCCAATAACATGAGAGGTGGTGGCAATAACATAAACTACGACCATCATGATTTGCAGTTGATATCACACGGATTGACGGATTCTGTGTGCGAAACAATAAAACTTCTTGAGAGTGAATATGATAACAAGTGCGGCGGTGGGCCCACTGCCACATCTGCAGCATCCCTATCTTCCGGAATCAGTGCTAGTAGCAGTAGCACCAGTGGTGGGATTGGTGGTGGAATTGATGAGCAACCGCCCAATGTGGTGTACACAGAGGAGATTGTGATCTCAACGGCAAAGAGTAACAGTAGTGCGGTAACGGGAGTGACAAAGCCAGGCATAATGAAAACATTCTCTTCCTTTTCTTCATCCACAAGTTCATCTAGCAATTCAGGTGGAGGAGGTGTCGCACTAATGAACACCAGAAGGACTCCTGTGGAACAATGGAAGAGTTCACTGAATGAGGAAGGTGAAGAGGAAGAGGCTATGAGTCAGAGTAATGAGTCGGAGGAGACTCCGCTATTGACTGGGAGCGATACACATCATACCATTGTTTCGTCGACGAGTGACAACATTTCTAATGATTCCTTGGGCACTACTGGCACAAATGCTAGTAGCGGTGGTGCTCCATCCTCTGCATTGCATAAGATGGGGAAGATGACCAACGGGGCGAAGGCGACCGGATTGAAGAGGTATGCTGATTATAAAATGCTTTTTGATGATAATGATATTATTAAAATATAATTATACTCGGTCAGTAGTTCTATATCGGTATCATTTGAAGTTTACTTTGATAAATTAAGCCGGGTAGCATATCATAAGCCTCAGTTTGATATTTCCTAGTCGTGCTGTCATTTTATGCGTCTACAGTCTATATCATCGGCTTAAATATGGCATTGATAAAATGAGATATATTTCACAGAAAACCATCTTATCAGCTCGTTAAAAGTGTTGCTCTAATTGAGAAGAGCGATTAACTTTATCGTTGTTATCGTCATCGCACACACGAGTTTATCAAGGATTTATGTTTATCATTGTCAAGTTATATAACAATTGCACCATCCATGGAGTTTGATGGAAAAAATATTAATTGAAGGATGGTAGTGGGTAGCCATTGTTCCTTGTTTGCAATTTTAGATTTAGCTGTCACGCCAAAACTGGATTGAATTAGTTGGCAAATTACTGCTGGACTGTGAGGAAGCATGTTCATGTGTAGGCGTTAGTTGTGCATACAAATAGCTATTTATAGTAATAATGTGCATTTAAAGTTTACTCGTGGAAAAAGTGTGATTCGCTTGTGCAAAATAATTAATGCATAATGTTGGATAATAATTCCGACAGGGTGTCCTTTGGAAGTTCAAAAGGATCAATGGTGGAAACGCTGATTTACGAAAGTCCGGTTTCTGACCAGCCTACAAAATCGTCAGCAAAAACAGGAGCATTGCCAATTTTGGCTAACGGAACATCCAGAAGTAGCGGATCGAGAGGTGGTAGCATTGAAGCAGCGCATGATTCTCCGGACTCTATTGCTTCAGGGTAAGCCAACCTAATATATTTTTCATAACCATTTATTATACATTCTGCATAGTTGTACCAAATTCGATTCGAGGTATAATCAGTATATTACACTTGACAGGCGCCATAACCACTTTCATATTTATAACAAATGTAGCTCTTGAAAAAATATCTTTAGTGTTTTGTTTGAACCATCATCATTTTTTGTTAAAATGAAAATCTCCCCGATGTGTCACTCTTTACAT
Source organism: Coecobrya sp. COE2 (assembly GCA_027743765.1). Lineage (NCBI taxonomy): Eukaryota > Metazoa > Arthropoda > Collembola > Entomobryomorpha > Entomobryidae > Coecobrya > Coecobrya sp. COE2. Next base: position 28,469 of record JAHZMV010001962.1, read on the forward strand.
TGTGTGCATATCTACTGGCATATATCCATCTACATAAGCAGCCAAAGAGCAGCATGAAGTTTCAACTCTAGTAAGAGAAAGCTTAGATTGCCAGCAGAGCCCTCCTCTCGTCGCTAGCGAACATTATGCGCCAGTGAGCTTTCGAAACGAAAGCCAGTTCACAGAAACTCTGGTATGGAACTCTAGATGACGAGACTCTACACACATTCGTTAGCTACCGCTTGCAATAGTTGAAATGACTGTTAGCTAGACTTGTACTCAAGGCAATATGGTTGTATTGATGCAACTAAATTAATCCACTCAATAGTGTACACACTAAATGTTCGCTCTTACAGAGAAAATAGCACAGGATCAAATTGCATGGATAGACAAGTATATAAGCATTGAATTCTCTAAGTTATAGACTATAATTTATAGTCAAATTGTACTTACAAATTATACTGGTATTTCTCCATAAGTTTTTTAAAAAAATAGTGTGAACAAACATTGTATGAAACAAGATTTTATCATTCCGTTCACAATATGTAAAAACTGCTTGTTTGTAGCATATCGACCAGAAATAATAAAAACCAGAGAGAATTGTTATTGTGATAAAAGAGAACGCTAAATAAATGCCTCCTTTTCAAAAACCCCTTTCGATGTCGTTTTTTACGTTAATACTAGAACATCAATATTCTTAACTATAACAAAATCATATATTTATTCTCCATTCAACCGAAGCCCATATCATTACAAACACCGCATCATTTCACATTTTTTGTTCATACTATTCTTTTATTGTTGACATTCATACATAGTAGGTATACTAAAATTATCATACATTGCTTTATGGTAATGAGACGACGATGGCCTTCTCGGTAAACTCAAACCCAACTTTGGTTATTCTTGGTTTCACATTTCTCGTCCCTTTACCTCTCTCGCTTCTTTTCCTCTGATGCTCCTTTCTCTCACGCTGCGTGCAATAAATCTGATTGACGAGACATGTTCTCTCTCTCCTTCTCAACTCTAAATCTAACTTTCAACTAAACTAAACTGATCCTCGTCCTGTTCACCACCATCAATTCCTTTCCAGATTATATTATGATGCCTGTTTTCTTCAGCAATAACGTGAATTCATCTACCATAAAATAAAATACCACCTCACGAAAAATTCCATGTAATAAACCTTATATAATTCCCTCATCCACAACTACGCACGACGACGGTGAAGTGCCGAGTATGTGAATTGAACTTTAGCAGATTATAGGGATCTTTTTGCTTATTCTTCACAGCAGTGCACTTTAGTAAATGGATGGGCGCTCTCTTCTCCTTTCTCTTTCTGATTCTCTGTTGGAAGCTTTAGTTTTTTTAAAGCCGGACCTACAAACTTTTCTTTTGATATTATATATTATTTTATATGTACTCGGTCCAAGGACTACAGTGTGTGCGATGTGGGCACGGATTGGTAAAAGAAATGGAGGATGAACTTGATGATACCCGTTTCACAAAAAAAAACTTCATGATTCGTTCGTTTATCTATTTTACCATACACTTTTTTTACGTTCCTGTACATTGTATGTCGATGTGCTTTACTGAAAATTTTTATATGTGTAATATTATTATCGTTTTTATTATGTAATGTAACCTCATGCTCAAAGTTTTTACGTTTAGCACTAATGTAGAGAGAGAGATGCACTTTTTTATCTCTACTGTGTAACTAACTACAAATGTACATATCTCTCAGCAAGATTGAAAAGGTAACATTGCTCAGTCATGCAACAGCCAGGGGATACATACAGATCCACGTTGATTGTGGTTCATCGTTGATCGTGTCCTTGATGGACTCTTCCACGAAAACTACAAGAGGAGATTTTTATGTGTTAGTATTTCCCATGGACGGATGAAATTATGATTATTACACTGAGGTTCATCACTGCTCTACTATTACAATATACGTATGTACCTATATACTTTTGCTATATGTGTTTGCATTCATGCTCATCTTCTGTTTTTTTACTTTTGTCATGATGACGATATCGTGGTAAATCCTGTCTTGCAAAAGTGAGTTTTCATTCTCTTCTGTTAACTCCTTACACTACACTCGTTGTGTGTGGTATTATCACACGGGATAGAAGAGATGATGATGACGATGCAGTAAAATGCGTGAAAGGAAAAGTGTAGTTTTAGCTTCTTGTTCTTCCTAAAAATTATTATATGGAAAAGTTCTTAACACTTACATATTTTCCTTGGTGTACAATCATTCTGGTGATGTGCCTAGTATGGAGAACAGATTGCTGCTGCAAAATATATACTGTGCTATTATTGCGCTGTTTTCCTCTGCATCAACCTCTCTCTACGTGGATCGTTTACTTTTTATCGTCATCTCATCATCATCCTTTTTTATCCGCTTTCGACTCTTTCATTCTTGACGCTTATTGTTTCTACATCCCATTCTGAACTCTTCTTACTATAGTATTTGCTACTGCATCACTGCTAAAGTTAGAATTACTTGATGACGGAAAAGATGCGAACTGATGATGATAATGACAATGATAGTATGCTGGTGGTGCTGAAAAACGGCAATAGAAAAGGTTTCTAAAAGCTCCATATTGTATATCATTATCCTCTTATTTGTAACTTTTGTAATGCGTCATTGTCTTCTGTCATCGGTGTAATCATGAAAAGTACTCGTATGCGAGCAATGCAAAAGGCAAGGCAAAAAATTATCCGAGAAACATTTTGAGAGTTACATGATGTGTCTGTATGATCTGAGCAGATTGCAGAACTTGAAATAAGCTTTACTTCAAAGGATCCATACCTATCTACGGAAATGGGGAAACATCGTAAAACTGAACATGTGTGCCATGTGCATGGAATAATTAGGTATGCAATAGTAATAATCATCCAACTTAATGAGATTTTTTCTGTAACATAAAACGTCCTACATGTGAAATAAATTGCAAATATGGGCGTATGTACTACGTGGATATTTGTTTTTTATTTTTATTACTTTTTTATTCATAGCAAAATAATGCTTACACAGAAAAGGCATATTCAAAATTAGGAGGGAAAATGGTAAATAAGTAATTCCATTAGTTTTTGCGCAATAAATGGATATTATTAATCATGAAGAGACAAGTTGGTGTTTCCATTATGCAACGCTCGCACAGGTATGTCATGCCCAGGGTTCAGTTTCGAATTCCATGTTCAGAGACAAATCAGGACTTGGGACATTCATGTTAATAAAAATTGAAGCTTCCAAACAAGAGTAAAATGCTTGCTGTAAATGATTTCATTTCCCCTTCTGACTGCTGGAACAACTACAGTTTCCCCTTCAGTAAACTGTATTGTATGGCTCTAAACAATGTTATTTTATTATCTTATATAATAGTTCACTGCGATATATTGTTGCTAGTATAGTCCTGTGTCTGTGCTAGGACATAAATGACGCATAATACAAAAATCTGTCTAGTAATTATGACAGGGATTGTCAAATGTGTCATGTCAGTATCCTGTCCATTATATAGTACAATGGCATACTGGCCAAATGAAAAGGGAAAAATCAACATGTGCTGTAGTTGTTCAATAGAAAGTGTTTTTTCTTTCACAATAACCCATACATTTTGTGTAATTTGACTCTATTGATATTTTACCAACTCATGCAGAAATATTGACGGTATGACATCACTTTTGTGAAATATGCAGTTACTAAAATACTGAAAGTATATTTATATATTTAGCAAGTTTTAAAACTGCACGCACGTAGGACGTAGTGGATTTGTAATTTAAGAAATAATCTTCATATTTTCAGAAAAATAAATAAATTCGTATTTTATGAGTAGATGATATTTGCTGGTAAATAGGAGCTACTACAAAAATCATTCGTGTGATATATGTATTTTCACAAATAATTGTTCCAGTCAACCCAAAGAGACCAGCAGAAACATTGTTTTTATGAGCACATATTTTATTGCCTATTCGATTTTTAAACTGCAGCATGCAAGGGCATTCATAACATCATAATATGTAGAAGGTGCACAAATGACGGAAGAATAATTGGGTTAGTTTACTTGGTACACAATAAGAGTAAAGTACACAGTAGCGGTAATGAAATTTTTTATTGTCATTCCTAAGCGGATTACTTGGGTTGAGTGTGGTATGTATTTTTGTGCTGATATCTGTCCTTTTTAAATGTGTTGTACAGACAAATTATATATAGAAATCTACGTGTGTACTCTTCAAACACCCACATAGAGTATATCTGCTATTACATATAATCGTGCATATATATATTTTCCTATGCTTTCTCAACAATGTATATTGACAGAGTCACAAAAACAGTTTTACTACATTTTTATCCATTTCAGTCTTGTTATCCACATTCCCTGTGGCACTGATAATACTGTGTGTGGTGTTATGTTGGCAATGGCAAGTCATATTGATGAGTAGCAGTGTGTGTGAGGCGACAGTTTGACATCATGCGAAGTACAATATGCGATAACCCCATTAAAAAGATAAGACGCATTTTTTCAAAAGCAGAAAATATGAGAAGAAGACAAGTTTGACATGTTCGTCATATAAACTGTATAGATAGGGTATTATGGATATCTGTACAAGTACCTTTGCATTATGTATGCTAATAAGTTATTGAGGCGACATGCTTGAAATTAATAATGATATTTCAGGAGATGACTGCATACTAGGAGGTCCTCCTAATCCACAATAATAAGATTAGGAAGAAAACGAAGAGTTGAAAACATGTGTTTCAGTTATGTCATCAATCAAGGCTAAGTTTGGCGATTAGATGAAAAACAGTTGAAAAACTTATCTCATTATAATATTTTCAGCATCAATCAGCAAAATACGAAGAGAACTTGTTTGTGGTGGTTATTGCTTAATTGATTACTTGTTTTAATTATGTCGTCAAAGATCAAAGTATTTTCGGCTGCTGACTAAGTCGTAAATTTTCTAGTCGTGATTCATGAATCAAAATAACTATATAAAGCATCAATAATATGTACCTCCTACCTTCACCAATATTATTATCATGGAATGGAATTCAATTAATGATACTATTTTGTGTCACACAAAACAACTTCATAATATTCATACTGCTATTGCGTGCAGAATTATGGGTACGCGATAAAATGTGCAATGTGTACAAACATGTAATGGCATTTCTGGAAATCGCTTCAATATAAAAATGTGTGCCGTAATAACACAAATAAAATTGAATTTTTGAGTTTATTGCTGATGCGCGAGATAATTTAGGCCATAATGTCTGTTGGTTTATATGGATGTTGATGCGATTTCTACTTTGTATGATCTAAGTTATATGAGCTTGTGCTGAGCTCTTATTTACCGCTATATATTACTCACTCTAAACTGTAAAATGAAGTAGTGATGATGACGATGACCGTGCACGTTCCATATAACAGAATCACTGTAATTTATTTCGCTGACATAATAATATATACAATTTTATATCATCCACCTTATGCTAAAATTCTAGCAATATTAATGATATTAATGATAAAGCCTATATTCATCAGAATCTGTGACCTACAACAGTGATACTGATGTCCGATTTAAGTTTGTCTATTTAGGCCAAACCTCAAAAACCTTTTTAATATCTTTCAGAAGTTTGTTATGACCCTCAATGATCTGATCAACTAATGGCTCGCTAAAGAGAAACAGAGTTTCAGAGTTTTTGCTTTCTTGAATAAATCTACATAATCACAATAACAGATTGATAAATATAGCCACACAGTCAAATTTTTGGCAGAACAGCTCAAATTTCGAAATTTTGGCAAAAACATTCATGTTTTCTGGACTTTTCCATAAATAATGTTTCACTCAAAGATCTCTGCGATATTTATTCTTAAATTTTTACACGTTTTCACATTATATGTTTATAGTAATTTTTGTCTGAATATTTACAATGCTTTCAGGCTTCTGTTCTGCTTAATTTCACCACATTGAATTCAACGATAAACAATGTGAAATGGATTTTCGGGTTAAAAGCTAACATGTGTAGCGCAGTCATGTATAGTCTAATGAGTTCTACGATAGAAAACTACTGGTCCGGGAAAGTTTACATTCCTGTTTAAACTGTGTACATGTGTTTCAAACTATTACCCAAATTACGTTTCTCATAAAATATGCACACAACAAGCCTGCAAGTGGTACTCGGGTCTCGTGTATGCACAAGTAAAAGCAACGGTGGAGGTATTTTTTCCTCCCTCTCTATTATTCTTCATTCTCCTCCAGTAGTTATCTGAAAATATAAGAGTGCATCATAGTAAAGTAATAACATAATGCGTTTCATTTACTTATGTTCATACAAATACAAACACGTTCACATCACCAAAAGCAACTTTTTTCTTTACTACGAAGAAACAAAGTAAACCAAGAAAGAGTTTTCCTGCGACTAGTGGGTAGCAGCTGTCCAAAATTATTGTTGTGATAGCTTGGCTGAATGCAGCAATATAATATTTTTGGTAAAAGTCTGCCTTTTTCGAACGCATAACCTTGTTCCGTCTGCCTTCCTATTCATCTTGCCAGTGCTACCACCAACAAATGGACTTGAATTTTTTCTCATCCATGGCCCATGGGTCATACATTATACCTAATGTTATAAAGAAGTTGATATAAAATGCATATACCTAATATGCATATATAAATATATAAGAAGAGACGAGAGAGTTGCGTACATTTTACGTTTCACACAAAAGTAATGCATGAGTGAACGCCGGTGGTGGAAGAGGAACGAAAAAGAGGAAGAAAACAGGGGAAAAGCAGCAGTATTTCAACCAACTTATTTCTCTCTGTTGTGCATTCCTCCTTCCCTCTCACTGTTACGAGGAGAATACACGTCCGTGCATTTCGGTGCGTTCTTCTTTGCTTTGGCTTGCATTCACTCACGTGTGGGGAGTGACGACGATGCTTTATACTTAAGTGTGTATATGGTTATATGGCTAGATATGAATATAATGTAGTTTTGGAAAAAAGACATAAAAATCCCAAAGGTACACACACACAGGGTGGAAAGAACATGTAGAGGGATAATATCACATCATGCAAGTCAGTGCGGTATACACAATGTTGGCTATTTGTGCAATGATCATAGTAATGCTGGTCTGTATGCGGTGCTGTTAGCTAAAGAACACTGACAAAAAATGAGTGAGGAAAGTTTGTCTCTAGATTACTTACGTACATGCTTAATAACACTAGCGTCATTTCTTTAGTAGGTATATACACATATGCCTAGACAATTCCTCGAAGTAGGTAATGTATGTAGAGAATGGATAAGTTTAATGATTGGAGTGAGAGATATATACGGAATGTATGTATGTACCCATCTGTAAGCTCGAAAATGAACGAAACGCATTCAGCAACAGCAGTTGTGATAGAAGTAGTACATACTTTGCTCTGTACCTTTTTATTTCTCCCTTCATTTCTCAATTGACAATTGCAAGTGGCGGAGCAAAAAAGCCAGCGGCAGAGCAGAGCAGTTGTGTCACTCTTCTTTTTCCATTATACGAGTTTCTAGACTGTGAATGTCTGTCAATTGTGTACCGTGAATGCGAATGCAACAAAACTCAGCATATTGCATATTGCTGTGGTGCTTTTATCATTATATAAAAACTCCTTCTGTTTGATTAGATTTTGCGTAAGTTTTTGGTGTGAGTGGGTATATATGTGCGTACGTATTCATTCACGACGCAATGAGAATATGTATTAGTAAAATCATCACCGCAGATTTTTCTCTGGGATTTTGATCCACATATAATAGCATTTGCTCTGACTATCTGTTCTCTTTAGTCTAAGCCGAGTCAGTGAGGAATACAGCGGATATATAGTAAAATTATATTATTTGGTTGCATTTCGCTTTGCTGCTGTCGGACAGGAGAAGGAGGAGTAGAAAATACGTCAGGGAGATTCGCTCTGTGAAGCGGCTTAAGCACATCACCACACAAACAGACACAAATTTGAGTCTACTCAGAAGACTTATAGAGAAGTGAATAAGTTTTGCTGCTGTATCGCTCTGTATTGAAATCATTTCACATTTTGCTGGCTACAAGCATACTACTAACTTTTTAGCACACACCGAGCAGAAAACCCACACACGTCTTCTTTTTCATCTGCTGCCGTGACTGACTAGTTTGCCGAAAAAACCAACACTTTGTTGTTGCTGTTGTACCTATAATTTCCTCCTGTTGCTGCTGCGAGTACGAAACGATAAAAATTGGCTCTGATTTTTGGAAAGCAGAGAGTGGTCCAACGTCCAACTTTGGAAAGAAACAATAACACCTAATCGGTATGTCTGACCAAAGGAGAATTTTTCTATAAGCAAAAACAGACAAGTAAGAAACGTGTTTTTCGTCAATATAGCATAGTTTTCTGTGTGAGGTTGAGAGTAGAACATATAGAGTGAGCGTAGTTGTTGCTGTTTATGTTATTGTGAAAGCCTCTCCCGTCTCTAAATGAGTCAGAGTGAGATATTAACCAAATGAGATTGATTTTTGCTTTTGCGGCAAGCCTTTGTCAATAATAAAAACGAGTACAATCTCAAGTGATCAAGCCCATCAGTGCATTTTTATTAGTCCCAATTACACAAGTTGAAAGGGAGAAAGGAACAGAAGCCAGATGCATAAAGCATACATACATGAGCCTAATTACTCTTAAATGGAGTAAATGATAGAGAAAGAAAAACTGTCACAGTATAATAAAAACAGAGACTTTTGTGGTGCTTTATTGAGAAAAAGCAAACGCGTGTGTTTACGCAGTTGTAATTGTACGAGTGCGGTTGCTGGAGGAAAACTGCGTTATCGGTCAAATAAATGAATGAGATTGTGTGTATTTGCATATCGTACGCGTTTTTTCAGATAAAGAAATTTGGATATTTGGGACACTAGCGTTGTGGTACTATTTGCGGTTTGTGTGTATGTGCGTTTGAGAGGTTTCATTGCAAGTTTATACCAAGTGTTTATAGTACGCAGAAGTTATCAAATTTTCTTACGCTGGGAACCTACAGTAATTTTGAAGAGAAGGAAAGGGTAAACTCAACGCGGCTAACGACATTAGTTTAACTCGCACAGCAATTTTCTGTCATCTTGTTAATTACACCAGCCGCAGCAGAGCGTTCATACAAGTGAGTATATATTTTACCTACTTTACTTTTTGCTTAAATTCCTACCTTTAATATCATGTGGTGATGGGTCTAGTTTGCACTTTAAAAAATAAGCCTTAAGGTTTATCATGGCAATGGCAATGATTGCTAAACAGGCAGTGAGAGATTATATTTTTGCGTGACACAATATACATAGGTAGGTACATATAAACATTGCACTCAATTCTACTTAAGACCACGACTACTGCACATACATAGGCACATTATTACCTCCTATAATTTGTAGAGTAGTTGTTTTGTTGCAGACTTACATCAAACTGTATAGTTATAAAGAAACCAACAGAAGAAAGTCGCATTATCTCCTAATTTGCTCAGAAATAAGTTCATGCCGTGTCTGTATTAGTCTTGAGGGGGAAATGGCCTGATTATTATAGCACGTATGAGTAATTTTAAGATAGCAGAATACAGAAATATAAATGCGTACACCTTTGCAATTAGGAAGATGCCTGACAAGATGCCTGCATTATGCACTTAATCTGACGCCAGTGTGGTATACCAACTTTTCAAGCATTTTCTAAAAAATAATCTATATACATATTGTCGGTTAATAAGTTAGTATTACCATTTAGAGATTTTATCTAAATTTATCAGTTAAATTAATGTTTGTCTTTCCAAAATCGGCTGTCTTCTCTAACCTCCAAGGATTAAAATTGCACATCCACTGGAATTTCATAATGAAAATCTACTCTTCTAACGGGAATCACTGAACCTTACATTTTTCCTTACTCCACAGGAATTTTTCAAGCCGTCGATTCTACTTTCCTTCTCTGTTTTTACTTTTAAAAAATTCTAGCCATTAGACAATTATGCCTTGTAAAAAGAAAAATTCACAACTCACAACTACTCAAGTATGAAGTCTAAACTCATTACGTGAGTCGGAAAAACAAATAATTTATTACTACACATTCAAACAGGGTACATCATCATTATCATCATCACCAACGATCCATTCCTACTCACTGTTCTTTTTTCTGGATTAATGACGCAAAAAATACACCTTGCTATCCCTCTTTGCCATTCCATGACGGGGAATGATGGTGAGTGAGCAAAAACAAAAGCGAGCTTTGCAGATAACTTATTCATTACAGCACATGTTGTTTTTTTCCCAGAGAGAAAGAATTCTTCATTCTTCTTTACAATAAAATGCAATCTCTCAAGGAAATGTATAAGGCTCCATTCGCTGACTCCAACTGTCTTAAATAAAATTAATGAATCCCCCGTTTTTATGTTTTTACTTCTTCCATTGAATAATCCTCACGTGTGCGTGTAGGTTGGAGACGCACTCAAAAATCTACACGATAGCAATGATACCCTATACATTGTCGTCATCTATGTATAACTTTACTCTGTAGACTATAACTTTTTTATTTTAACAAATTACTTTTTTCCTTCGTTTTCCCATCCCTGCCGGTTTTATGCGTACGTGAGAAACGCAAGTGCACACACTATAAAAACTAAAAACGAAGAAGGAATTTAAATTGATTGTTTTTATTCAAGATTTACAACTGTTGCAACATTAATTTTTCTACTGTGTTTCCGCCCGTTGTAATGGTGTAGGAAGGAGAAAGAAGGGATAGTTTCTGACTAACAGGAAAAACAATTCTGTTGATAGGATTCAGTCAGTCATGCTCTCCTGAACCTATTCATGTACACATATTTAATAAATGTGTAATTCTAATAGTACATGATTTGGGTGCGGTACAGCGGATGATGTCTCTTCTCTCTTCCCTGCTGTATGTGTATATAAAGGATTAAGAAGAAGATGCAAGTCATTTCTTCCTCCTGCCGACGAGAATTTTTGGGAAGGTGGTATGACAGCGAAGTGTTTTTGGTTTGGACCTTGACTGTTGTTGATAATGTAAAAGCACACAAGATTACTTTCATTTTCTTCTCTGGAAAATAGGAAACGAAAAGTCAACCGAAGCTGTGGAATGCGGGTATGTGGGGACGATGAGTGAACACACAGAAAAAAGGTGTGACTAATGCCAAAGTAAAAAGGGCGAGCATCTTCAAAACAAAAAAAGCGTTGTTGCTGTGTGGAGGGAGAATATGACGCTGGGAAGAGAAAGAAACACGGTAATAATAATGATAACAGCAAAAGAGTTTTCGTCTTTTACACACACATATCTCGACTCACACATGTACATCCACATGGCCATTAAATTTAGGAAATGTTTAAATGTTTCTGAAGTATGTTGTTTAAAATGTAAATGTACAAGTGTATATATACACTATACTATACTTATACATACTTATCATCGGCAGCAGGAGTGATATAATGATCGTGATAATAATAATAATAAATTTTTTCTAGCTTGAAGAACAAGAAAACAGTGACTTGGATGTGAGAAAAAGAATGCATAAATTGGTTTAGAGCACTTAAAAATGATGATGATCATGATGAAATATTCTGCATACATGATATCTATTGACTTGGCTGTGGTATGCATACACTGTACCCTATAATTGTGCATCACTGGTAGTTAAAATAGTTTGTTCAATATTCTTTATCATCAGCATAAGCATAGAGCTATTATCATATACAGCTAATCTAACTATTAAAACTCACGGCTCACACCAACAACACCATCCTCGTCATCACGAGAACATATAGTACTTCATCGTCAATCTTCCACTTCTTTCTTCCTTCCGCTATTAAGCTGAAAAAGTAGCTAGAAAAAAAAACGAGCGAACGATGCGAAAAGGGATTTAGTGCGGATGTATAAAAATGTAAGCTTATAAATACGCCATGCTTGAATGAGTGTTCACACTATAATAACGTAAATAATATCCCAGAAAAATTCCTCTCTAAACTTTATTATTGTAATAATATAGTTATGCAATATGAAAATGTAATGAATGTATGTGTGTCTACTGTATTTAGTCAACAAGGAAGTAATAATGCCTATACATATTGCATAACCTTTTCGTCTTCACAGACACAGTGCACTGCACAGAAAAAAAAGTGTAAAGTGAGAAAAAGATGTCGGCAGGGTGAACCATGCAACACGTGGAGTTTTAAAGAGACATGATGATATGCAATGAACATAAAATAATGTTATATTGTGTACAAAATGTAATGTGAAGAGTTTACAGAAAGCGTCATGATCACGGCAAAGAGCATCTTCCTGTGAGCATATGAAAATTTGCATTCTTTGAGTACGCTAAGCACAATATAGCACCTTTTGCCTTTTGGCAGCTCAAAGTTCAAGTGGAGAGGTATTTAGGAGATGCGATCTGCATGCCAAAAATGAGTTTCTACTCAACAACCAGCCTGAGGATTATTATGGGTGTGTAAAAGTGAGTGAAGACGAGAAGAAAGAAATATGACAACGAAGAAGAAAAATGCGTTTACCGTATAGTGTAGAAAATATTGATATTTTGAATTTCATGAGGATCTCTGACTCTGAGCATTTAGGATAACATTGTTTGCTCTTTATGTCATGCATGGGTAATTCACACTTCATCATACATTTTGAATAAATCTCTCATGTACCATAAGTATAGTGTGCAAAATGAACACTAACATTTTTGTATGCTTTAAGCAAAATGCGTAGTGGTCAAATAAAGAAGATGAAGTGGATGGCCAATCAAAGTTTATTGAGGGATTTTTCTTGTATGAAAGGGTTTACGATGGTTGATGTGGAGTGACTATATTTTATACTTATGTTGTGATCACTAAACTTATCCGAGCGTATGGGGTGGTGGTACTTTTATATGAAATGATGCTGAAATATGATATATATGACATTGGTAAAGTTTTGTTGTCCAGATGAAGTAAATCTTTCGGGACTGACAGCTATAAAATACGAGAGAAGTAAAGAACCAGGATTTGGATTATGGATTCACGTGCTGATGTGTGGATATGAATTTTTTAATGGTGATACATGCGCAGAAATGATGTCATTACAATGCGGAGTCGTAAAGGTAACTTTATGATTACGTAATTGTGGTAGAGTTTATGTCGCCTCATGAGATGGCTTGTTTCGTGTTTGCTAAGAGTAAACAAAATCTGAAGTAGAAAAGCCGGTTAGCTTGTTGACTACGACCAGTGTTGAGCTATGTATTTTTTACGTAATAGGTAAATAGGCAAATATTCATATGTGCCACATATGTGCAAGTAGGTACATACATTTGAAAGGTAAAGGGCAAATCAAGGAGAGACAGTCAGCCAGTCGTTCTGTCTTTGTTTACCTTTCTGCGTGTAGACGGTATGTAAGGTGGTTGAATAATGAATGCGATATGCGATGTATCACTTTTGGTTTTCTTTGACAAAGTTGAACACGCAGGGAGAAAAAGGAATTCAATTAAGAAATGCTACTTGGCAAGTAGGTTCGCATACGATATAATGTTAGTAAACTCATAACTAACTTCCGACTCCTTAGAAAGGACGCAACAGTAAGGACAGAACACGTTTTGTTGTACTAATTGCAGAACTTACTTTTCAGAGTTCGATTATGTCATGTCCGTGTCACGGAATGACATTACTTGAAATGGTGTAGGTGGTTATGGGGAAAGGAAATGTAAGAACAAATGTAATGAAATTAGTAAATAAAAGTGAAGATTGATATAGGGAAGACACAGGACATTACCTTTTAAGGAGAATGGTTTCTTTACCATGTTTTCTTAAATTATACATACAAACTGTAAGCCTTATAAAATTTTAAGAACAAGTACATATTTGCGTTATGAAAGGCAGGTTGATCTGTATCTCAAGTTTTCTGTTTTCTCTTTCGTGTAGTCCAATTTCTGTATTCGTGCTACTGACGATATAGTCTAGTTGGAAACTAATTTGCTGTAATCACACTTATGTGTGCCATATGTGAATACTATTGACACTATCGCTATTTTTAAGAAGTTCTCAATAGCACATTATTATTCGATTTTTCGAGCGGTTTAAGTATAAGGTCTGGTTCTCTCGGCCGTTTTCTGGGGTTTGTCTTAATATAATGTTCTTGACTACATAAATTGTATAAATAATATTATAATCGTACCGTGAGTACAATTCAAGACAAATAAGGTGTCATAAGAAAATGTTTGTGGATGTTCATTTTACGTTACTATTTCAAAGTATGTAGAATTGCATGCATTAGCCATTTCTAATTCTAACCCACTGTCTCCTGTTCATTTCTTTGATATTAACTTGAAGTAGCCATAAAATTGTTGTTGCTGTTGTAATATCGCTGCTGTAATAATAAATTCTATTTATTGTCCTGTATTGTTTTGTTGTAAAACAAGAAAGGCTCGCCAGAGGGGAATAATATAAATTGTACTACATCTATTCAACAGTTCAGCAACAGGAGTTCAGTATAAAAAAGATTATCATCCTTATTTTAGACTGATAAACTTTTATGTAGGTACATTATTGTCCCAATAGACTCTTGTCTTTTCCTTTTTGGTATGTTGTATTAATGTCTGACTCTCTTAAAATTGAACATTTTTAAAACATGATTCCGTCAAAACAACGAAGAGTACAATGGACTTGGTTGTTGTTCTTGCTGCTGATGTTGTCGTTGTAATTTCAGAAGAACAGTGACTATTGTTCCGTCAACCAAAAAGAAAGTAAAATACAAAGGATGAAACCCTCCATTTTATTCCATCCTCCGCATTCTCTACACGAATAAATTGCTCACGGTATTTTTCATCATGATAATATTAGGAAGAAAGATGGAGAGAGCTGCGTTGCGTTTTATTCGTGAGTTTGTAGGGGAAGGCAAAAAGAGGAAAACAGTACGGTTCAAGAAATGGTTTGCCTTTACGGCATGTCTCGCTCTATCCCATAAACGATATTTCGTGTACTAATTTGCTCCTCATTTCTCCTTCTCCCTTTTCTACTGAAACGCATTTAGGTTCTTGTTCATTCCTCTTTGATTCATATCGAGAAGTAAAAGAAGAAGGGAAGAATTACCGGTTTCGCTTCAATTTTCCGTGAACGAATTGACGAGGAGTGGTTCGTGGTCCGTGCCAGGCTTTGGTTTGGCTTGACTTACGGAATCAGTTCGTGTTGAGCTCTGAGAATGTGATGATAACATCTTATCTTGATATCAGTACATTATATTCATGTTCATCGTTCTCTGGAATAAATGATTGGAGAGTGTACATACATACCTTTTTAAGAGGGGGAGCATGAATGCATTGTATTATTTGCCAAAACTACATTTTAATGGGGTGCAGTGGAGTACAATTATGTTTTCTTGGCTTCCTATTTTTTCGGGTTTTCTCTTCCCTCTTTTTTTCTTGTTCTTCTGATGAAGATTGGAGATGAGATGATAAGGGAACGAGGAAGGAAGAAACAAGCTACAACTAAATCATATTATTTGAGAACACTTACGTGTATGTTTGTACTTTGCCAAAAAAAAAGATTCCAATAAGGCAAAGTGCTCTAACAACTATGCATTTTCATCACGGCATGGTATGATTTGATGATGATGCTCCCTACGACGACAAACAATAATATGGATGTTTGTACTGCCTTTGTCCTCCATTATCGCTAGCAAAAGAAATAAATAGAAAAAATTAAAAGTGAGTTATTACTCGCTCGTGGTAGAAAAGCAGCATATACAGACCAGACATTTAATATCATAAGTCATTAGACGGTATATACCATTTTGTTAACGCAACTGACACCAACGTTGGTGTTGCTTACTCTTTTTCCCTGTTTATATTTGTTTTGCTTGCTTGTTTGTTGTTACAAATTGATCGATGAATGAATGGGCAGAGGAGTAGACAGATGAGGAAGAGGGGCAGAGGAGTTCTCGCAAGAACGACAAGACGATGAGAAAAGGAAAATTTGGATGTGAATGGAATTCATAATGATGATTACATTATTTCATATCAACAACATCAGAGGAAGAGGCAGAAAAGATGATAAGGAGAATGAGGAGCATATATCGTTTCTAGTAAGGTTCGACAAGAATTGGCAGAAGAGATGCTCATAATGAATTCACTAGATGTCGAGACGCAATAACATCCTCCTCCTTCCATTGCGTCGATAATAAAATTGCTGTATAAAACGAAAGGCATGCCGTATACCTGTTCTATTAACAATGAGAATGTTTTGTGAGATGGTAATGTAATAAATGCATTATCATTGAAAATTTCGTCATTACGTCACGTGTATTATGTAACCCCAACCAAAGTGCACTTTGTTCCTTTCGGCCAAGACATCTTCTTTTTGGAAGATACTCTGGTTGTATTCAATTAGAGTTACTCGTCGCTGCTGCTACCACCGGCATTTTCAGCAAGATAAAACATAAAATATGCTACGCATTTGGTTAAAGAAGCTAAATAATCTTATCTACACCACTACAATCGCTTTCAATATTAGAATGAAAACATTTTCATTCAGGTAGGCAGCCTTACATGGAATATTTTATACTGTGCGTCAACATAAATGAATTTTGACGCAATAATGGCAACATTCACTTTTAGACTCTCTGACAAAAATATCTACCCTGTGGACAAAGTTATCGCCGTGCCAAAACAATCCTTTCGACATAGAATCACAATGTACGCAAACAGATCGCTTTAAAAGATTAGTTTTTAGAATATTATGTATATGGATAAACAATGCAATGTGCCAACAATGATTGGCATTAGTCAGTTTGAAGGTACAAAAATTAAATGATTTAACTGTATTTATGTTTATAAAATACGTTTGACTGACTGCGTGAAAGGCTTTATCTGTAATAGGTAACTGATTTCTGTGAGTGACTTACCATTTGCATAAATATATCACTGAATAAGCCGCTGGTGGTAGGGTACATGTTAATTACAACCGTCTCGTCTCACGTGACGTTGCATCTATGAACGAAAGAATAATGAGATGATCATTTTCTTTGATGCTACATTTTGCAATATTCATTAATAATGGTGTGTTTATGTCATTTTGTCCAACTTTGGGTTTATGCAGTAAAGCAAACGAAATGTATGGGTGAGTGGGAATTCTTGCACGCTTTGTAATATGAAATATTTATTCTATTGGTGTAGCATAATATATTCCTACGAACCGGTATGGCATACAGATGTTTTTCTCCCTCCATTCCTGTCAAATGTCAAGGAATTAAGCGCCTCACCCTTCGTATTCCTTGGTCTGGTCTGACATGACTTGAGCTTCCCAAGTTCAATGCGACGGGGATGCTACAAGACAAACGAAAAAATATAATTTTCTTGTCTTGTCTTTGCCTTGTGCTTCTCCCAGTCTCATATTTTCCCCGTATGTTTCTCTGTACATTAAGTTCATTACGATTTGTCACTTTTCTCGGCTTGTCACGAAAGAGGAGGTTGAGTTGGAGAAGGAGAGTCATATCATTGAAATCCATACTAACACCCGCACCCGCCGGGAACATCACAAAAATAGTGTCCTCATTTAAAGAACAGGATGGCTTAAATTATTAACGGTGACATGTATTTAGTGTGACGTAAATGACAATTTTGAACTAGCAACTCATCGGAAAGTAGAGGCAATTCATCCAAGTCTACGTTACTTCTCATTTTCGTATTTTTTTCCTTGTTGGAAGAAAATGTGAGCTTGAGTCGGCTAATCAGGAAAATGCATGCATGAGTTGGTTAATGCGATGCATGCATGGCTGAATGAAGAGAGGAGCAAGCGTGGCATCTACAGTCAAAACTTTTAATTTTATTCCCAGTTTACATAAAAAATACAATCTTTATGCAAAAATCTAATAATATCGTGTGTAAAACGACAAGAACTTGGTGTGGATTTGCTTTTTACAAATGCAAAAACAAGAAACAAGAAAAACACCATCATATCGAGCGGTAATACGCATTACTTTTTTGGGTGATGTAGGGTGCCTGCGAAATGAACAGCAACAAGAAAAAGGAATGAAAAGTTGTCACCATTTTTCAAAATGAATTACATCCAGACATATATTTTGGTTTAGGCATGTTGCATGACAGAGAAGAGGTTTATGAATCGGTAGGTATTTTTCGGTTCTACTGGTGGTTTGACGTAATGGGTTATATAAATACCAACCTTGCGCAAATACTAGATCTGGTAGTTTCCACAAGCCACAAACATGACTAAAGTTGATTTAAGGTTATCTCGGTAAATTCCAACACTGTGTTTTAATGATATTTTGATTGCCGAACTGACTCTTGAGGACGAATACCAAACGAAACTCGCCAACACCGCCATCATCAATTATTATAGCTATCGTGATGATACAAAAAATTTACTTCGTCCTGTATGAATTTATGTTTCAAAATGTGCATACGGTTAGTATCTCAGTGAAACATGTTTTATCTTCGTGATTATGATGCTCATACTGGTACTGGTGTGATAAAGATAAACCATGGGATTAAATCCCAATTTATTTTTTATGAGGTTATATAAAGGCAGTCTAACAGTTTCACCTTTGCATGACTAGAAAAATGAAATACACAAATGAAAATATTTTGCATAAAGAGAGAACAGGGCATGTCCCATATCCTCTTGGGAAAGTATTACTCAACTTGACATTCATTTGAAATCTTGTTTCAAAGTCGCTATTTGCTGTGTATGTGTTGAATTGAGAGTGAGGTGGGTTTCAAAAAGCCTTAAGAGTTACCTAAATTGCATGACCAATTTTGTTTAGTCAAGATATTTTGTACAATGCAAACCATGCAAAAATATTAATGTTTGTCTGTATTTGGTTGTTTTTAAAAAACACAGAGAAACCGATGGAATGCTTTTTCTGATAATGAGATCTAAAGGGAAATTCATAGTGATTGATTGCCATAATCGTTATCAGTAGTAAACTAGGATGTTATTAAATATGATGATTAGTCTTGATAATATGGTGATCATAAGAACCCTCTATGCAAAGTGTAGGAAAATACGTTGCAAACCCGGTTGCATTTTAAGATACAATTTTCGCACCTTGAGCAGACCTATGTCCTATTTATATTTGTTTTCAGATTGGGGTTGTAATGTGAAAAACAGAAGAAAAAAGTTGCGAATACCTCGTGATCATTGCAGTGCAACGAAAACGAGAGCAATAACTCATGATTACAGTGTATCTGTGTAAAACTCTTCTTTACCTGACTGTATTTAGTATACATACAGTATATTATACAGCATGAAAAGCAAAAGAGCAAGCGAATAAAGGCATATTAAGTAGTTCAAGTAGCGTAACCGTACACTCCATACACTCCATAGTGTTGGCTAATTCTTCATTTTAAACGAGGAGAGAACTACAATACGCCAGTAGTGGTGATTAGTTTGAGGTCCATGTTGGTGGAAAGTGGAAAAGCATAGCAAATTGGGGATGACGAAGAGGGAGAATAGAAATGAATGATAACATGGCGAATTGTATGGGGTATATCAATGAGAGGGGATTTTGCAATGATGACTCATCATCATCCCATTTCTATTCTATTGTACACATATAACTATTTCATACATTCCAAGATGTTAAATCCATTTTTTTGCAGAAAACATACCCACCTGCATATTAAAACTACGCAGTAGTACTAGTGCATGTACTAAATGTGTACAATTCACTCGTTCCTTTTCGGTTCAACTCATGTGTATCTACAGATTACACGAAGAGTATTGCCTACATATTATTACGCAGGCATATGTATTGTTATGGAAAATGGGAGTTGTGCAACAAAAAATTCAATTTCCAGAGGATGTGATTCTCCATTTTTCTTTCTTCCACGATGCGTTGACTGTTGAATTCCCAAAAGAAATCAACTTTTCCTTCCTTCTTTTTCTCATTTAGTTCCGTCTCTACTGACTGGACTGACGTTGGACACAAATTACTTTGACATTTTGAAAGATTGCACTTTTTCATTTCCCTGTTGGCTACACCGATGAGTGATCAGAAATTCCGATTTGTGATACAATATGTGATGTGATTGCGATAAATGGTTGAAATGATTCAGTCACGGTATATGAAAAAAACGACAAAAGATTTTTTTTAAATTCTCATACAGCTATAGGTTGCATTGTCTTTCTGGCCTTTCTCCCATTGGAAAATATTGATGAGAACTCTTCATGATTGTTTATAAATGAGTGCGTTTTTATAACACACACACATTACACAGCCTATAGACCATTTTAGAAAACAAGGACTTCATAAATATAAACTTTATTTTGCCTTTGAGAATTGCTTTTGATAACTGTGTGATAAATTTTCCAGTTATAATCACAGCCTTTGTACAGATGTGTGAAAATAGGGATTACTACTGACGTGCTCCTTTATATTGTTTGTACGAATTTATGAAACCAATATTACGAATATTATGCAATAAATAATAATTACGTTTAAATTTTTGCATGAGATAAGTGATGAAATTGAGGAGTTTACACACATGTCAAAGTTGTCTTCATTTTCAATTGATGCGTATCTTGATCTGATCAGCAT
This sequence comes from Coecobrya sp. COE2, assembly GCA_027743765.1. Classification (NCBI taxonomy): domain Eukaryota; kingdom Metazoa; phylum Arthropoda; class Collembola; order Entomobryomorpha; family Entomobryidae; genus Coecobrya; species Coecobrya sp. COE2. The sequence continues at coordinate 49,013 of JAHZMV010001962.1, forward strand.
TCTTTATAAGTACAATAATTTACTACATACTTCCATATCCCAATCTTTAAGCTTTCAACATCTAGAACTCTAGAACATCAATTCCCCAACAATTAAATATCATATAATCAGGGTTGTGTATATTTTTCAAGATCGTTAATACCAATTCATAAAATCTGTACCACATGATCCTATTTTGAATACACTGACCTTGGTTTACATGATTATATGATCCTTGCTTAGTAGTTCTGAGAAAGAAAGGTGTAAGGCCGCTTGTTTCGTCGTGCATGCATAGGCACATGTTATTATTTGTCCTCACGATTATTTTAATTTTATACATACAGAAAATACTGATTTACTGGACAAAGGAGCTAATGCCATAATTAACATTCACACGAAGCACTTGAAAGTCCTCGTCATCACCGTCGTCATCTTGAAAGAAAAATTAAACTTGAAATTTTTTGGCATATAATGAGGTTGATCTCTTCAATAAAAAATATCCACTGTAAATGTAAATGAGTAAAAGTATACATGTGCACATACTAAAAGTGAATTATGTATAACAATTATTTTGGACCATTGTGTTTTCATTCTTATTTATTCTTTTGTACCCACATTCGTCCATTTAAGTGCAAATGACAAGACAAGAGAGGACAGGTTTTGAAGCCGACCTCCTCGCTCATTCGGCAGTAAGTTAATAGCTCATCTGAGGCATAATGCTAGTACAACTATAATAATTATGTAACTTGAAATTCTATATCTAAAAAATGACTAGCCATTATTATTTAGTCTACATCCTAAATACCTGAAGTTTGTACTTATAAGGTGACTTGTTTAAATACTTGCCTTGCCTTCTTCAACCAGTGCCACCTTTGCTAAAATGCTGCTGCTGCTGCAAGAACAATAATACAAGCGTTTACATTCGTAAACAATTAATTTCATTATTTTCTCAGTAGTATAGATGATGATGATGATAATGCACTTATCCTAGTAAATAGCCAGAGGCAAAGGATTTTATGCGTTTGCACACTACTCCATCATAAAACCATCGTTCATGAAACTAAACAAATGTGGTTGAATGTTTAAATGGGGTACATAAAGCTGCTGAACAACTAGAAAGGCAAGTGCATACACCGTCGTTGTGGCACTTGGGAATAAGTGAAGCAAAATCCAAATATCAAATATACTTTATTCTCGTTCAAGGTCATTTGTGTGCTGGCTCTCCGCATCATTTGCATGCAGGTATTTTGCATCTCGTTTTATACAGACTTTCAGGCTGTTGTATTCCAATCTTTTATGTTTGTGTGCTTTTGTATCTAGAAGTAACAATATACCAGTATATTATGCTGTTCAACATGAGAATGTTACTGAATTTTGTTTGATTAAATAAGTTCACCAGAGGAGAGCAACAGGCTTCATACATCTCATTTAATAAAATTAACAAACTTATCACCATCATTCATTCTCTCTCGGATCAGCGTTTTTATTCCAATCTTCGCCTCACTTCTCTTCATATCGTCACTAAACATACTATCTGGTAGATCAGCAACACCTCATCTATCTATAGAACATAAATACATCCCATGCTGCGTGTCATGTGTGACACAAGCATATTTATAATGTACATTCTTTTTATCTCAAACTAGTCATTTATAGACTTATTACACCTTTTTGTTTCTAGTTGCATGCATTACGTGTTTTAAAAATGTCTCACCTTCTCTGTCAAAAAAGCTTCATTGAATATTGTAGACACAGGAATACCAGTACTATCGAGTATCGACAACGACACAGGACGTGACTAAACAGAATGAATGCATGTAAATTCGCAACATTCAACAGAAAATAAAGTTCTATGATAAAGAAAATAAACTGGTGTTCCTGTGTCGTGTGTTCTATGATAACTATATTTGATGGGTGGATAGAGAAAGATCTTGGTTGGTAGGCACATCTAGTGCTTCGCGATCTTCTGCTTCTTCTCTCCCAGGATGATGACGATAGTGTTTACCGAAAACTAATATCCAGAGGCGTAATAAGAAAAAGAGTACATATTTGTAGTATTTTTTAGCGAAGAGAAACACAAGGAGGCAAATAGCGACAGTGAAGACATGTAGACATAAAAATTTTCTAGATTCTCTCCTGTGCTGTTCTATGTGCTGTTTTATGTTTTGTTGGACTGGCTCTGCTCCTTCTTGTGTGTGTACGGATGAGAGATTCTCGGGAAAAGCCATGTGAACCGTTCACGAAGATTTTCATCTCTCGTGGTAGTACACACATAGTGGTGTGCGATGCGATACGGTGTAGATATATTTGTACCTTTATACATACATATATATTTACCCGTTTGCTAGTTTTTTAGCTGATGTTGATGTCTGAGTGAGTATTGAGTAGATACTC
>JAHZMV010001962.1:51498-82619 GCA_027743765.1 Coecobrya sp. COE2
GATACGGTGTAGATATATTTGTACCTTTATACATACATATATCTTTACCCGTTTGCTAGTTTTTTAGCTGATGTTGATGTCTGAGTGAGTATTGAGTAGATACTCTTGTGTCGTTTTTGGTTTTTTGCTTGCAGAACTAGCAGGATAACTATGAACGAGACTATGTTATGTATGCGCGCATAATATAATCATAAAATAAAATATATAATATAATCTTAAATCGTATAGTACATTTTAAAAGCATTTTTAACCGGGTTGATGATGTACTAGTGTCTGTGTGGACTCTTTTAGCTCTCTAGCAGTCAGCGTAGTCAACATGGTTCTAACAGTAGAAGAGTTTTAGAACGGCAGCAGCAACGATGAAGTTTTTTTCATATATGAATCATAGGAACTATATAGCACTGGCAACGGCGACTGCTGACTGTTGTTGATGAAGTTCCTTTGGAGTTTTCGTTGTTGCATGTGTTTGAATGGTAGGTATGTACATAGATTGTAGAGAAATGTAATATACTTCTTGTTATTGTGACGAGATGATGTTGATGATGGTGATGCTGTAGAAGGAAAAAGTGGTTTGTTTTCAGTCTCATGGTTTTAGTCTAGCATCACACCAAGCATCGGAACAATCACATGCTCACGTTGTAAGTTTCCTTTGATCGGAGAATTCCGAATGTGAAATTCCTAAAAAAAATAAGGCAAAATATGCACAAATGAAAAAGGCTGTTATTATGGATATTCTTTTGAATTGTATTCTCCTGACAAATAAGGAGAAGGAGAGATTATTGGAGCTGGAAGAAGGAGTGAAGTGAGAGCTATCTTTGTTGTTGAAAATTGGAATCACGTTTGTGGAAGAAAAAAATTTGGACTGTTCTTAGCAAAAAAACAGTCACAAATATATTCATTTCTTCTAAGAATTTATGTATCGGCAACTTGTTACCTGCGATCGACTAGTGTGTTCTTGCTATTCGTAGCAGCGGTTACGCTGTAAAGGAATTCTTCATACAGGAAAGCTATATACAGCAAAAAAAGTTGGTTTATGTTTGGTTGGTTGGTTCGTCGTGGTGTATCACAAGAGTTGCCGACATTCTTGTTGTCTTTGTCAGTGGTTTTGTGAATGTCGTGTTCATTTTTTGTCATATCTGTTATTGTGAATATGTGAATAGTGAGGAATAAATTTGGGATATTATTGTGTTTTCATAGATAAAAGTGGAAAGGCTTGTTATTTGTCTAGTTGAAAGTTGGTTAGCCTGCTTGTCAATAATGGTGGGTTAACTGACTACTGCATATAGAGAGTGATTGTATTTTTTGCCGGTGGCTTTGGTGGTGATAATCGCTCAGTGAAGCGAATAGAGTGGAGTGGAGGAAGAAGAAGAGTCAAGGAAGAAAAAATTGTAATAAAAATGTAAGTGATGCGTAACAAATGTGATTGTTATGTGGAATGACATGTGCTCATTCAGCAGATAGTAAGCAGCCTTGTTGTTTTCCATTTATTTTTATTTTAAGAATCAATAATTTCATAGATAACAAATTAGGCTTGTTTATGGCATTTTCTTGTGGTTCATGTCGCATAATATTTCATTCTTTTAAACGGGACAAGGCGATTCAATAGAATAGGAAGGAATGACAAACTAATAAAATATAGGCGAATAAAAATTTTATTATTAAAACTTATTTTTGACTTTAACATACGAACATTCATATTGTTGGCTGAGCAAACCGAGAGAAGATAAAAGTTCTCTTGAATATATGTTAAGACGATGGCTGTTCATTTGCATCTCTGTTGATCTGGTTCAATATTTCCCCTTGTGAATTTGTGAATAAACACGTATCCATTTATTGGCTGTAATGTTTTCAAATCGACTGTTTCATTTCATTTTTCAAGGTTCCCCATTCCACATGCGCATACATATGGCAGTTAAAATCGGTTGAAAATTACAATACTTCCATTGCTACAGGGCAGATTACAGAAACGATGAAAAGGAAAGGAGGAAGGCTAAAATTTTCAAAGAGAGGATATGAAAAGAAGATTTAGAACAAACACAGTTGTGTCAGTGTCAGACAGATTTTGGAAAGCCCCACACTACCACTACCACCCATATTCCAAAATAACATGCATAACATGATACCTACACGTTTGATGTAAATACACATATGATAATGATGCCAGTAATTTGTGCAGAGAATAAATACTGTGCTTCACTGCGTCTTCTTAAAGTTCCATATAATAAACTGTGACGTCATATGCCCTTCATTCTAACTTGAAAAGCATTTTTATCTTTTATTATTAGTTGTACTTCTAGGTATATACACCACCCCGAGAAAATTTCGCACTTGTCCTTCCTTTACAATTTTTATGAGGATTCTAAAACAGAGTGTGCATATAGTATTCAAGCACACATCCGGAACACTAGAACTTGTCATATATACATACATTGTGTACATTTTACATTACAATTCACGTATCATCTATAAATACTAGTGACTTACTTACCGCAATTAGATTTTTTGGCACAAAATTCTCCATTGCCAAAACGCACTACTATACCACACCAAACTATATAGGTGTATTCATATACTTAAATATAAACAACATATTATTATATAGTCTCGTCTGAAGTTCTCTCGATATGTGCTATGTACACTTGTACTCTATGTTCTAATGTTGACTTGCTTGTTGAATATTATAAAACATGAAAGCGTATAGATACTTGAGAAAATAAAAGTTGCAAAAGATGTGAGCATTATACTCAAATTGTGAAGTTATAATCAGGCTTATTTGCAATTTCTCATTGTCGTCATCTTCAAGTATAGCTTCATGGAGGATGTTGCAGATGGAGACAGAAAAAATGTGCAAAACGGAAATGTAAACTAGGTATAAAACTCTGCTAGTACATATTCTATTCTAGATTATTATACTTCTGCAATGATCATCATCAAACCGTAAAACTAAGCACCAACTTGTGCCCTCAGTCTTGACTCTTGACTATTACTGATTGTTGGGATGATGGATGGTAGCATTACAGTACAAGTACTGTAGATGAGCAAATATGATGGCTGTACATGTTCCTCATATGATACGATATTATATATCGTTTATGCATGGCTGTCTACATGTGCAATCTCTTTCGACTTTTCTTTTTCTCGGTCTGGCATTAAATGATACAAGTGAAAATAAAGCATGATTTGGCCCATGGTGAATTTCGAAAGAGCTATATGGTAGAATAATAAAAATTTCAAGCATCTTCTGCAAAATGTTCGCCTATGGTTAATACGAACAACTGCTACACTTTCAATTCAAGAACTGCTGTGCAAGATCTTATGAGGATGATATAGGTGATGTATTATGTAGTGATAAGAATGATATATTTTTCGATATTGTTCAGCTATTGCATGGATTGCTCTTGAATGTTCCATTTCAAAAGTACTCCAAAATGCAGCTATGTACTTGAAAGTTACATTCATATTATATTGCTTATTGCCTAGTTGAATATATTATTCAAGAGATGAGGGAAAATTGCCGAGCATGCTGCTCCTATACTTTGGGTGATTTATAATATAGCGAAAAAACGGAGAAAGTAAAAATTGCAGAGTGTGTTCCTGTATATATATTGGATGTTCTTGGATTCTGGTATCATCCAGACTTTTCAGACAATTTTCATGGTGGACAAGTAGACAAAAAATGCAAGGGAGAAGAATAAATATAAAGTAGCAACTCAACTTTCAACTCATTCTTGCAATGTACAATAGAAAAGCTGTCGCTCTGTCTTGTATGAATTCCCTTTTTGCGGTGGGCGCTCCACGAATTTGTTGACGTCGGCTGGCACCAGAATATTTCACTTTCTTGTTGTTTTGTTGGTTCAGCTAGATATTATACTTTTCAACTGTTCTCAAACAACAAGTCATCTGAGCATAAAATCACAATCATACTAAAAGTATGTATGCATGGTCTTATGGGAGAAGCTCAGTGTTTTGAATACAGGAAGAATATCTATCTGTTACATAAGGACTTTGCGAATGAAAGTACAAACATGATAAAATGATAATAATAGAAAGGAAGATGGCATATCATAAGAAAATGAAGATGGAGGAAATAAAGCCTAATAATAATTTGTAGTACAAATAAATAAAAGTATATACACACATGAAGAAATGAATAGTATAACATAACATGAACATGAAAGCACATTGTTTACCGTTTCCGTTTTTTATTAGTTACGGGATGTTAGTCACATCTTCAATGTTGTACTGCTAACTGCGTCTGCCTGCACACTCGTATGCTTCTAAAGCACGACACAAACCACTCAAGTATTTACAATACAGAGAAAATATCTTCAGTCTAATTGAGAATTTGCTGCTGCGTGCTGTTGTGGTTTGCTTCTCTCCGCTTCCACTTTTCAAGCTAAATTGGAAAATTGTATAATATTTATTACGTCAGCAAAGCAAATAAAATTGCAAAAAGTTAACTTTTCATTAGAAAAGCTGCAGATAATTTTTTTTAGAAAATCAAATTGTTGTTGATTGCCTCATTTATATTTATATTGTAAGATACGTTCAGGCTAATTTCATGTGTATCATTTAGGTTTGCTTTAGCTTGTCGTTTCACTTTTCTCCAATTATCATTATCATTACTCTGCTATCACATCATCATCGTCACGATTTTTACTAAAAAGGTTAAATTCTTAGGAGCGTAGGTTGAAAGTTGAAGGAAGGCGATAAATGTACTGAGTAATGAAGATTACCACGTAGTTTGCTTGCATGTGTGCTGTCAATAATTTGTCTATTTTTGCCAGGGATATAATAAGTAGGTTAGCAAATAATGAAGTGAATCAATCACTACTGACTTATTATGTGAGCCAAAGAGTGAATCGAGCTTTCTTTGTGTGCATTCGTTTCCTATTTATAGGGACATGTGTGATGTACGTATAAATTAAAGTAATTTACGAGAGACGATACAAAATTTGTTTTATCACGTACATGGCATATTTTGGTGATGGACATGCGAAAGTGTGGAGTATGGTAATCTGTTTTATATATAGACGGCCGCTCCCATGTGATTATCATCATCAGTCATCACATAACCATGAACAGCACCCAAAGATAATTTTTTTCAGTTTATTCAATATCTTTAATATTCTTCCATAATAATAATACAACAAAATCATACTATTGCATTGCAGTTTATTCCATTATTACAATATTTCACAAGATTTGATGATGAAGGCGTTGATACCTTGATATTCATAATGGGATATATGGTACGTGTAAACAGTGCATGTGCATACAAATGCAATTTAAAGGAGGAATTATCGATGGAATTGAAAATATTGGATGCGTATTATAAAAATTATAATAGCTCATAAAAACCGGTTAGTTTTGTGACGTGCGCTGCTGATGTGTTGACTATAATGACACTCGATGTGCTACATGATAATGTAGGCAGGGCAGTCAACAAACAGCTGCTGTAATAATCAAATAAGTCCAACCAAACGCACGTTCAAAAAAAGCTTTAAAATGGAAAGTTATTACTATTAATAAATACCTAGTTGCATAACAATGTACCTATACATAACTACATAGGTATACACATACATGGCAATCTCAGTGTACTTTAAGCTTCCATGCCATCATCAAAAATATATTAGCCTCCACGGTACGCTCTGTCTGTGTACAGATATATTGCCATCACCATTACAATTTATTGCCATCATTATCATTTTTATTCAATAATACAACGCGCTGAATGTATCATACATATTCATACGTAAATAATAACAATAATAGAAACAGAAAAACATGCACAAGTCATTCCATCGATAAAACGATGGTGCTATACAGAAACGTAAGCAGTGCAACTACACTTCCGCCATGGCCGCCCACCTACATCCACCTAACTTAACAAATGAAATGAAAATGCATTTTTATTGTTTTATTATGTATTAAATAAGGATATTACGCTGGTGTGTTATGTACCCATGTGTTACTGTTTTTATTGTTTGAAAACGGCAGAAATGAAGCGAGGAGTGACCAGCAGACAGTTTATATAGTTTACTTCTACGTAATTCCCCCAACGTCATTTTCATCATGAAAAGTTTTGTTCCTGATGCCATCAAATCATGCCATGCCAAAGCTACACACGTTCACATTATTACTTGCGTAAAGTATGTTTATTGTATCTCTCCCCAAAATCTAGACTAGACTATTCTCAAAGGATACATCAATCATGTTCACAAATGTGTAGTTGTTGTTGTGTACTCTATTATTATTGAGACGCTATATACCGACGCTAGAACAATAATAATTATATTTTAATAATAATAGCGACATGTATAAGAGTATAGGAGCACCACTGGTTCTACAATTATTGCCTTCATTAGTATCAGCAACTTGGTTTGCACAGTAGTGAAAAACATAGAAATGGAATGTCAGACTGTTAAGTTATGATATATTCATTATTATTGCTCCCTCGAACTCGTAAGCTACCATGCTACTTACTACATTTGAGCGTGCACTATGAGGATTACTGTATTATGCGTGTATAAAAGGGATCTAGAGAGGTTTTGGACACAAATAATGGCGCATACAATTTTAGATGTTCGCTAATAATAATTGTAGGAGTAGTTTGCTCCTACACAGTATAGTCATCATCGCATATTGAGAACAGATCGCAAAAGACCAATTTATGTACCACCAACTCGAATGGTCGCTCGCTGTCGTGCTGTAAGTAAAAGTTGCAGTAATAATGAACAATAACGGCTGTAGTTTTTTGTGAGCTACGTAAAGTTATAGTAATGTCAAGCGGCAGCAGTAGTAATAATGCTGGATATATACTTTTTCTGCTATAACATATAGAACATTGGACCAAGGCTCAAAGCAGAAAAAATGGAAAAGAACATGAACTAGAGACACAAGTAGAACAAAAGCAGCTGCATGTCCAGTTCATTTACGAGTTGTACTAGCTACTACATCACGTATTAAGAAAAAAACTTGGTGGGACTGTACTAACATGAAGAAATAGTTTCCGTGTAGTGGAAGAGAAAGAGCGAAAGTTTGGTAGGAAATTGGAAGTTTTTGGAAACGAATCATTACACAACAAATATTTAGAGAGAGGGAAAGAAGTACGTGAAAATAAAAGTGGCATGTCGCATGCAGTAAAAGGGCTGCTACATATGTATATGCAATCAAGAATGTGTGTTGCAATAGGCTGCATTGAATGGACTACGCAAAAAGGGAAATGAAAGCAAACAGGCGCATTTAGAGGGAGCAAAAGGTATTTTTTGTGGGTGATATCATACGATAGTCTACCTACGAAGAGGTCGGTTACCGCCTTAAAACATTATATTTTCATTTTATGTGTCGCATCTTAAGTAAAAAGCGCAGTGTACAAGTAATCGCAATAGTTTATTGTGGTAATGTAGTAGTGGTTGGTGAATGGTGATGATGTGATGTTGTGAGAATAAAAAAGGGCTTTTTTGAGCAATGAGCTCACAGAGAAAAAGGGAAACATTTCTTGAAAGAGTCAATTTCAGTTCTCTTTGAAATGTCAAGCTGATTAATAGCTGTAGTGTAAGTAAGCGGTTTGTTGAGATTTCAGATTTTATTTGAGAGGATAAAGAAGAGGAAACGAAAAGCTTATAATAGAACCATAAGCAAACATTTTTGCATCCTTTTTTCTCTTTTGTAACCAAATCCATCCCTTATAGGTCGACATCGTATAATATGAAACTGTGTATAGAAGAAAAAAACAGCTAACAATTTGGTCACCATCCTCCATAAAAATCAACTAAAATCTGTTGAGTGACAGAATTTGGTGAAAAAGTGAGGAATTTCTGTAGGAGGACAATAAAACAGTTTTATTATTTTTTCTCTTGAAAGCCAAAAAAATAAGCTCAGAAACCCTCGCATTAACAGTCCCAAGTGTAAACAGCTTGTTCAGCCAACTTACAATTTTTTTCTTACAATGATTAAACTTCCTTACGTTCTGTATTACTATATTAGTTGATCATTTCTTTGTATTTTTTATATTCTTATATATTTTTAATGAGATTTGTCGCAGGAGTATACGATACGGTTGGTTAGTTTGATTTTAATGGTGATGAAGGAAGTGTGAAAAAACGTGTTTTATTTTATTCAGTGTTGATGGCTGTGATGATTAGTATCCCTGATAAGGCTAATATATAATATATACATTATATGCATTCTTATATAAAAGCAGCTACAATGTAGCAAAACTGTGGCATGTGCCGTCCTACAAACAACAGTCAACAGACTTAAATTCTCGTTTCTCGTGTTGATGAGTGACATAATATCACTGTCGTTGTTGTCGGATTATGCTAGTTGATGTCTGGCTCATTACATATGCGTTTTTTCTACATTATTGACGATACAATGAGCATGATCATAATCACCAGCTATATAGTTTAGCTTCTCCCAAAACTCGGTACTAATGTTACAACGCATATAGTTTTATACCTCTTGTTGTGTTTAATATGGAAAGGCTGATGTTTTTGCCAGTAGTAGCATTATAGTGTTTGTTTCATTGTAGAAATTGAAAGTTGACCCAGATCGATTTTTACACCACTCGGCTCACAAAATACCGCTGTCGTGGTGCGCGGTGCGAGCAAACCCAGTGGTTTATATAGTGAGCTGAGAGCTGTGCTTACTCCTGCAGTGTAAAAACCATCGTTGTTGATGTACGGCTTGAAACTGCGAGGATCTAAAAATTATTGTTTTTTCTAGAGTCTGTGATAATTTTGTGTTGATTTGTGTCTCCCTGTGTGTGTGTGTGTGATTCTCGTTATCCTAATTCCTAATCAGAATTTTATTGTTATTGTTGTGCATAATAAACATATCATCAAAAAAAGTTCCGCGCATGCCATTATACAAGATTTAGTCATTGGTGGTGGTATTGGTGAACAAGAAATTGTTTGTTGGTGGTACTGATATGGCAGTGTTCATTCACAACTTTTATGATGATTATTATGGCACGTTCTGCTAATCCCTGACGTTAATGTCTATGATAACACGTACGCTACGCTGATGATGATGATGAATCTCTGTGTGAATGTGGTGAATAAATAGAACATGCTCTTATTGCTTAACTGTTGCATATTATTGCAATACTCACATTAAATATGATATCTGACTTCTGTTATCTTCATCAACGTGGTACCAATAAAAGTAATGCTTGTCGTGCTGTCGTTAGATGTTTTTATTATGATCTTTCTTCAACCCTAACATGAGTGGCGGTACTTTTTCTAGAGAGTACACTGCGTAAACTAAAAGATAACATGTCGACCATTTAAAATACCATAAAAATACCATTGTCTTTTATTGCATTGTACGGCTACACACAAACAAGCCACAAGAGCACAACAACTTGTATTCGTCTTATGACAAGTAGCAAGTGATTTGTCCAACCAAACTGCATTTTCCACTTCCTTAACTTAATAAGGAATAAAATAATCAGCAGCAAATATATCATGCTATCAAGACTTCATTAAGATATACATAATTTACTTTTACAGATAATCTATTTGTTGCACGGTAGGGAAGACGCATTTATATGCAATCATTCTTGATACTTGATATGATGATGTAGTCAGGTTGGTGCAGTCAACAGAGAAGCCAAACTGTACCCTGTGCAAAGGTGTAGTGCAACGTGCAACTTGTTGATGTGTCTATCATCATGGTTCTCATCTTCTTCCGTTGTATATTCACATAGTTTGAAAACCCAAAAAATTCACTGTTGCATAATGTCGTTATGTTTGGTGCAACAGTATAATAGTTAAAAATATTTCCAACGACTCATAATAACAAGCAGTCTACTAGTTCCTACGTCCACACTCGTTTCACGTGCTTAGTGCTCGTGCAAATTACATACCATTGTATTATCTACTTACCTGTGATAGTGTTCATTTAGTTTAGTTTTAGTTTCTTTACCATTTTTTGGCAGACTGTAAACCAACGAGCTTATTTGTGAAAATGCAGATTTCACCGCCAAACCACACGGACGCCGATACAAAGTACACGTGAAATTTTTTTCACATTTAAACATTAATTCATAAAATATACTGAAAATAAATTACCTCTGTCAAGAGAACCTTTTCATTCAACCATGATAATTTGCATAAGTATAATATTTTCTTATCAAATGCTCCTCGTATATGGCATATAGCTTGAAGTAACATGTATTCAAAAGTCATTAAGGACATATCTTAATTACTAGTAATCTTACACCTTAAACATACATACATGTAATGTATCATTAAATCATTGTTATTCCTGTCTGCATAAACGAAGGAAGACGATAGTTTTAATCTAATCCTTTAGCGATACAGCTCCAGGTCACAGTTTCAGTTTACTTCCATTTATTTCCATATTAAGCCTTTACTTATTATTATCAAGGCAAGAGTTACGAACGGGTTATAATAATATATCATCTTAACATTCTCATTCAGCGGCACCATAACATCAATGTAAGAGGCTGCAACCATAATTCTTGCCTGCCTCGGCCGCTCTTCGCTGATACTCCTGATGATAAAATGGTTAATTACAAAGTGGAGCAATCTTCAAAAACCCATTATTACACCGTGGAATTATACGTGTCTAAATGGCAGACGAGCAAAATATTACACTAAAAATATACGGTCGTACGTGTGATGATGGATATTATTATGGCATGAGCGTACCCTTTTTCCTCAAGGGCAACAAGCAAATTTTCTCCGAGTCTAGCTGCTGCTCAACTCAGATAACTGCTCAGGAAAGGGTAATAATTATCTCTGCGAACAAGGAAACATGGTGCTTGGTGCTCACACAAATGTGCAAGGTGAATAGGTCTCTAAACGGCAATTTATCCGAGTACTGGCCACGGGGTACGCGGTAGATAAAAATACACTGTGTAGGTGGTCTGTGGTCATGAAGTTTCAATGCGAAATGGAAGATTTAAGGGAAAGTCTGTATAACATAAATAAATTGATGCGGACGAAACACGAAAAAGGGATTTAAATGCCATATATTGCACATACACACATCATACTTAAATGTGTTTTTTTTAAATGATGGCCACGATGAACATAATATGTAATGATAATGATAACAAAACATGTTGGCGTTCTGCAGAAGAAGTGAAGGCCATGGTGGTAGATGTTAGTCGGTGGCACGGGTAAAAACGAAAACTAAACTGATGATTTACTTACTTTTTATCAGTACTTCTCGTTTAGTGATGGCAGTCTTTGCTCTTCCCACATGGTCTTCGGTAAAAAACGTATTGTATATTATTGGCGTATTGCCATACTAATACTTCACAATGTTGTAGTCATCGTGTCTTGTGTATTGGCCAATAAACTTTAAAAGGGGTGACAAGGATATGCTCCACATTCTTAACATCAGCACACAATACCACCGCCGCGTCATTACTGTGGTCTATTGTACATGACAGTTGTTGCAAAATCCCTTTCCATACACAGAAGCCATCGTATTTTCATTGAGAGGGATTTCCGTTACCTCTTTCTTTTTCCTGTGGACTTTCCTTGAGGCTTGAGCATGATGAATAAGGACATGAGCTGTGGTGACGGTTTGTGTGTAGAAAGTTTTTGAACAAGAAGGGGAAAGTAAGGTATTTTGCAGGTACACAAATAAATGTATGTTGAGTCTACCACATACCATGTTGTCCTTGACTCAAGAGGAGGATATTGTCGTACAGAGAGAAAAGCCCTTTACAGCAAAGAGAAAAAAGATATGAGTGTGCATTGAGTAGCGAGAAGTGCTCTGCTTTCCCCATATAACATACACATAAAGTAAAGTGGCGATGATTGTGATGTGGTTCCACATTAAGTCTCCTTCTTGTAAGTTATGACCCTTGAGGCAAAGTGTTCCATTACTTGCATTACTCAACGTATATACCAGTGGAGATGAGGAGAAAAAAGAGAGCGAGAGAACCAGAGTGTTCCCTTGATAAAAAGCGGGGAAATTGCTCGTTGATACTACCATTCTCAAACTATTCTTTCCAAACGATTTTGAAATCCAAACGGATGAACAGCTCCGCAAAATCTAATGCCTGTGGTGATGTGGAAGTATATGCGGGATTGTGTGATATGGGAATAAGTTCAGTGGTACCATTATTTTTTCAAGAAAACACGAAGAGAAATGGTAGAATGAACTTCTGTCGAATTTGACATATGAAGAAACCCGCACAATCAGAGTCAGCAAAAAAATAATAGGAAACAGGTCGAATATCAATCAGGAATTGAGGCAGGATTTTATATACATTTAAAACCCGACGGTATTGAATATCTCAATTTTTACAGAATCAAATATCCAGATAAAAACTACTGTTAGTTATTCTCTCTCGAACAAATGCATTTCTGTGTCATTAATCATTAATGTTACTATTGTTTAGCTCACTGTGACTGTCCTTGTAGATCAATTATCATAAGAGCAATAATTTATGTGCACTTTGCTTACAAATTTTTCATAATGTGACAAACCAAAATCACTATAGATTTGTTTTATTTTTCGGTGAACTTGTCCACATGGTCTACATGGTCAAGTGTACGGCTGATTGCTAGCTCATTAGAGCTCATTTACAGACTTTGCATTCTTTGTCGGGTATAAGTATATTAAAGTGCAAGTGAAGGTCATGTTTAAATTATTGTATCTCTATAAATAAAAATGTAACGCGTATGTAAGTACTGTAATGCATATGTATGCCTAATACTGTTGAGTCGTGATTATAATATAAAAAAAAGTATAGTACACAGTTGTAATAATAATGAATACAGATTTATTTGCTGTGATCATTATCTTCTCTTGTGTCGTATGCTTGCGTGTTACAAGGCACTTAAGTAAGGTTAACAGAACGACGACGACGCAACAAAGCAACGAAACCAACTAACAATCACAACTTACAAGTCATTGTGTAAGCAGTAAGCATGTCTATATGTCCATGACCATAGTAGTAATCCATGATCGTACCTGTTGTTGCATTTTTTGACTTGATCATGGTGCAAAGTCTATACTTTTCTATATTGCGGAATAGATTTTATGGAATAAATGAAGGAAATGTTTTTGGCATGGGCAAGGTAATGAATTTTTTGTCGCCCACAACATTTTCCATTATAAAAGTAGAAAAGTAGACGAATGCAGCTAGCAGCAATACTTTTTCAGCAAGGTGTTTTAAAGCTTTTCGTGCAACAAACCTGTATAAATCATGCCATAAAAGAATAAAATATTCGTTTATACTGTAAGAAGTGTCATGAGTGAGCCTAACCTTGACAATTTTTTCAATGTAAAATTAAAATGGAGAAAACTAAAAGGAAATAATAATTATTGTTTGTGATGTATGTTGCATGTATGAATGTATACATAAGTTTATGAAATATATCGATTTCACATGCATGCGGCACCCTGGACGCGACTTATATGTCACACATTTGAAGTTTGTGCCTTTTGTTAAGGACTGAAAATGCGAAATTGATTACATTTTATTTGTTTAAGATGATGATTACAGTCATGGGCTTGGCACTCGGTTGCATCCTGCAATGTAATTTTTTAAATTGTATGCTTTTTTCATTGCCTGCAGCTGCAAAAGTGGTAATATTTCAATGTGTTCGTTTATATTAGTATGTGCGAATTCTGCACAGCTTGAACTATTATTATCATTAAAATTATATGCATAATATGCTACTTTAAATCATCTCGTATGATTAGTCATGATCATACTTATAAGGTAGTATAACAATTTTAATGTTATATAGTAAACCCGATGATAAAGTAAAAGCAAACTCCAGCAGCTGAATTGGGGTTTATTTATACTTGATTGGGGATTATGTTCGAGGATGCAAGTTTGCAAAAAATATGACATGCATGACAGACTTTATCAGTTTTGGACGTCATCCATCCCACCAACAGAATAATAACAGCATGCACTTTTCATCATTCATATAATGTGCAATATACCACCACTGCATTGTTATTATAAATGGCCTGTTGGCAACTGGCATTGACCAAGTCAACACAAATAATTTGGTCGTGGCCTGATACTGACTGATGCACGGGAATACATTACTCTCCGTTGCTGTCTCCTCGCAGAAAGTAATGTTTTTGTTGGCTGATGGACGTGGCAAGGAGAAGGAAAATGCAATATGTGGAGTAGTACATGTAAAATGGTTGGCTAATGTAAACGTAGACGAGTACACAGGACACGCTGCATTTATCGTCTTTCAAACAGCCGTGCTGTTAAGCTTACCCGTAATAAGGCTTTTTCTTTTTATTGTCAGTGAGTAATGCACATACTTTCCGTTTCCCTGAAAGACGATGAAAGTTCCTGCAACTTTTTTTATTGCACCATTTCTTTCTGAGGAAAATGAACTAGGAAAGCACAGGAGAAAACTACGAAGATAGATTGAAAGCAGAGAGTACTGGCAATAGGTCACTTGTGTGTTGTTGTTATTGGCGGGGTTCTATGCTGCTACCGATATGCGCAGTTTTGTATGCATGCATGCATGCATTTAGGTAAAGGTTACCAGTAGGTATACCAGGAGAAAATAATAATAATAGTAACAAGAGAGCGAAAATGATACGTACCTACATAATATACGTGTAGTTTAGTGCAATTTTAGTAGGTCTGGTGCCATATGGAAATGTTTTCTTTTGATTATGATAAATGTACTGTGGTCGTGGACTCTGTCGTCGTATATACCTTCTGCATTGAGTTCTACATTAGGTTTTTTCGATTTTTCTAGTTTTTTTCTTGTTAATACCGACTTACAATTCATCAAGTCAAGCGTAAGATTATACATTCATGCTTGAATTCATACACATCCAACATCAGTATATTTGTAGAATTAAGAAGTAATCCTAGTTTGGCCTTTTCATAAGAAATGAGAAAAAAATATATTCAGGATTTGTGAAATGAACTATATATTGGACTAGAGGAGTCTTCATCAATATTGTTATATACATTTCTGACTTTCCTTTTGGTTCTCTGGTCATACTCTATTTCCCCTTCTGCTCTGATGGATTATATTATGTCGCTCTATAGTTTGCCATATAGGATTACTTTCATTGTTGGTAGATGACTTTTTTACTTCCGATTTTTTTCTTTCTTGTTGCTTCACACACAAAGTAATTGTTACCGTTGTAATAAAGATAAAAGTGAAAACAACTGTTTTGGTGGGTTAGTTGCAGATATAGTAGCCATATTCCCTGTTTCTGTCACGCTCTATGTCATTTCATGGCCAGCGCTGTATCGTGCATGGTCACGCTGTTATACAAATTTGCAGTGTTCTTGACGTTGCTGCTACTTGCAAAAGAAAGCATAAAAATATTTTTACGTGATAGGATAATACAATACCGTTTTCCTTTCTTATCCGCAATAACTATTCGAGTTGAAAAGAGGAAGTATGTATATTGATACTGATACCAACACCGAACATGTAAAAAGTTTTCTCTGCCGGAACTTGCGTCGGAAACCGGGATATTTTTCAGCAGAAGACATATTTGATAAAAAGAATTGCTGAGTTGAAGAACGGAGGTTTGTGGTTTTCCTCCAGCGCAAAAAACATAAAGACTTACTTGAGTGAGTGGAGAAGGAAAATGAAAGAAAGTTTAGCTTGGAAAATTTGTATTCATGTGTACAAGTTTTTTCGCGTTTTATGTGTGCTGTGATTTGTAAACTTTTAGGTACGGAATAAAGTGAAAGGGTACGCGAAAAGGGTTCCATTTTTTATCTTTCTCCCGTTTTATGTAGCAAAGTTGAAAAGGGTACAATACATGCATACCATCAAAAAAAGGCACAAGTATAAGTCCCTATTCTTTGTTTTTATCAGGGTAGACCAGAGTTGATGTAGTGTTTTGACTACAAAAAGGAATTGTAAGATGATTTCAAAACTTTACTTTGAAACGTGGCACACGTACTCGTTTCTTGATAAATGGAAATGAAGTTTTTGCTAGGAGTGGAATAGATTGTCTTTTAAAGTAAAGTAAATTGTACAGATATTGTCTTTGTTCGTAAATGTATGTGAGGCAAGAGTAATTCTCATTTTATTTCGACGAATGCTCGAGAATGTCTGCGGAAAAAGGAAATAGAACAGAGAATGAAGGCCATGAACAAAAACTGTTGTCACTCTGGGAGTGCTAGAAAGAGTACAAGAGTCACAGAGTGTGTATTTTATTTCATCATAAAAATTCCACAAAGTGAAAATGCTCCTTGGTAGATTTGGTTGATTTATACACATACTCACAACCACTACTCATTGCAAAATCTGGCATGACATAATACTAGGGTACACCAGACAGTATGCTTTATTTACTTTTATTTCCTTTTTATGCTGATAGGATGTGATAATCTGAAACGAGCGTGTATCCAAATAAGCAGAAAAGAATGATGACTGTTGTGTCGTGATAAGAAAACAAAGTAGTGAAAATCGATGATTTTCAGTGAAAACATTTTGTTGTTTGGTGAAAGTAAAATAATGCATATATACGAAATGTTGCTAACTTGTTTATTTTTTTTCTATTCTAGGGGCTCGACTGGAGGGTCAAGACCACCATCCAGAGTACGAGTAACCTTTTTTGAGTCAGAGAAACCTCTCGCCGTCAGCTCACCTGAGTCAGACATACTTGACTTTGATCTGAGCAAAATGACGATACACGGAAGTCCCACAGTGCACGATCCCAGTAGTCCCTCTTTCAACAGGCAAATAAGGTACGTTGATTATAAAAATGAATGATAAGTTGTGGTTTTGTTTTGTTTCACACATTAAGATCTTTCACATTGTTTATTATCATTGATGCCATCATTATCATCAGCTCGTAAATATTTTAAACCCACACACGCAGAAAACGTTAACATGCAATTGTTTGGTAACATCCTACTACCTACCGAGAATGGTCAAAAATGTGTGTTCAGCTGCTAAAATGCGATGAGCTGACTTTGTTTGGAATAATTACTGTCAGAGAATATCTGACACCTTGATCTTCCTACGTAATAGTCATCTGTTCATTATTACCCCATCCCCGATTGTGGTTCAATTTCTTTATACGCGTTTATTTTAACAAGCAAGAGAATAAATCCAATTAAATCCTCCAATCTCTGTTTATGGGATATTTCAAGGTTGTACGTCTCCTTTAGTCTGGCAATCATTATGGCAGGGCTATTATTCTTGAACACAGTTTATTTATGTAAGCGTGTCTTGTTAGGAGTCGAAGGACATGGATTGGATGAAACATTTCTTTCTAAAAATCTTTCTTCCTATTTTTAGCCGGTAATATATACGTACGTCTGTGTAGTTTCTATCATTTTTCTCTACAGAATGACCATAATATTTTCAGCAATGAGCAACACTGGAAAAAATTATCACGTAGCGTGTCTATTGTGGCACTGACTGTTACATGTCGTTACATGGGTGTATGTTTTTACCTTCCTCCTACATTTTCTCCACTTCAAGATGAAGGGCATAGGCCAACAAGAGCACTTTTTGGATCTCTTTTTGAAAGAGCTGCTAATATTTTTAATGTATTTTCGTGGTTTCGTTTCCGTGTCTTTTCGTAGTATTTGAAACCCAAATGCCGAAACAAGTAAAATGAGAAAAATGTAAGGGAGCCAACGGGAGGAGGGATTGTAAGACGAGACAGGAGGAGAGCAATTTATTTTAAAAGTTAGAGATACTAGTCATGATGGAATGTTTATTGAAATTGTACATGTGGATGGATAGTGGCTTGTGGATAAGATTTTCTCACATTTTTCTTACTCTTACGCAATTTACCTTTAGTATATATTTTACAATTTTACGTTCTCTGAAAGCAAAACGTAGATAGGTATATATGTCAAAGATGAGATATGTTTATTGAAAACGGGTGGAATTTTTATGAAAATTCGTACCTTTTACCAATCCATAATATGTATATTTCTATTTCAGTATATTTTCATCGCGTTTCTGATTCGTAATATTATAAAAGGGTAGTTTTCTACAATCGTCATTTAAAGTGTTTTATAAGAAGATGAGCTCTGCACAGGTTTGGTGTGATGATATTTGAATAGAATATCTCGCATATATTCCGAAATAAGGCATGTACTTTTCTTTTCATGGTCGTATATCCAATAAGAGTGAACATCTCTATCTCCCGTTCCCGTAGCCCGTTTAGTTTTATGTAAGTGAGTTGGACTGAAAATTCCCGTGATGATTTATTGGCTTCCTGTGATTAATATGCAAAATGGAGATGAACCAAGAATATAGAGAAGACATCCGCCGCACAACTATAGAAATATTTAGCAGGACAGCAGCACGTGCACGCCTTGTCTCAATACACTGATACATGAGGGAAATGTTCTTTCTTTTTGCATGATAGTTTAGGGTGTGTATAAAACATTTGTAATGGAATGTGGTGAAATGTATGAAAGAATGAAGGTTCAACAGCTGTCGATATTTTAATATTTTTTATTGCTTTGGTAGTGGTAGGCATGGGATGCTGTGCAGTGGTCTGATCGTTGTAAATCATCATCATTTTCATCTTCAGTACAGGGAAAGGCAACTCGATAGATTTGTTTATTTATTGAATAGGCCCGTGTCGTCACAAATATGCAGAAGGTACTTATTAGTAGACACGCCAAACTGAAATATAGAAAAATGATACTAAATTCAAGTTTTGTGCCTCACCTTAAAGGAATTTGTGGAAGAAGTTGTAATACAATTAACTAAAAAAATGAGGAGGAATAGTTAAATATATAAATAAATTTGAATATTTTTACACGTTTAAAAATGAATGAATGAATGAAAGTCGATGGGTGTTGAAATGTTGTTGTCACTTGGGTGGGGAAAATGAGCATGCTATTAAGAAGAATAGCTAAATTATGAGAAAAAAATTGTTTCGTAGTTCTATAGTTCAATGGGAACAAGTTTTTTACGACTTTACAAGTTTTTTTAACGATAAGGTATACCTAAATACACCTGGTGGATACAATGTAGAAAACTACATGAAAATCGTTTTCAAAGAGAATTTGAAAATGTCATTTGGCCGCAAGGGATACATAAGAGATAGAACATTTGACAACTTCCTGTATTTTTGACGCACAAGTACTTGTACATCCATATTTATACTTTAATGCATCACAACAAGAGACGTTTTACCAGCTTTGCCTAAAAGGCTGTAAACTATCAACGTACATATATGCACGTTCTTATATCAAGTGACGATCTGATATAGTGCCCCAACTTTGAAACTTATTGTTAAACATCGGAGTGAGAGCAATCCATCTCACCCAGCAGCAAAAGCTACATTAACAACGGAGATCACATTAGGCTGCTGACAGTGTCATTGCCATTGCCGTTCTCCTGATCGTGAGTGAGTAAAGATAAAGTTCAAGATCAGAAAATGCCTTGGTTGAAGATACGACAGTGAAACGAGACGTACAACATTATGAGAACACATTTCCTACAATACAGCATAGTAAGCTTTCCATTCTGTATTTTCATTTGCAGTGAGAAAAGCAAGAACAGCATAGCAATAACAATAGAACGCCATTGCCATTACATAACAAGGGGTAATATATCTACAAAATACAGAAGCATGAAATATAATGTCATATCAAACAAAAGTGAAACACGGCTTTAGAGGAACAATGTAATGCACAGATGTGTACAAAAGGCGCAAGCAGTAGTTGAACTTTACACTAAAATATACGCATAATAAAAGGATAAATATATTATATTCGTTACGTTGATGATAAATATATTTATTATTATAAAAGATGAAAAGACCAAATGAATTTCTACAGCAATGTGGCGTGGTTATATGGAAAAGGCTATAACAAAAGAAAGCTGCCCTTATATTCTTTCGCATCATCGCGCTTTAACTTCCTACATTTTCCTGACTGCATTCACTTTATAATAGCAGCAATATACTAGCTACATTTCCTTGTGAACGTTATTAGACATTCAAGTTGTGAGGACTGCTATGATGATGATGAAAGTTCGTTTAAAAGGACGCGGACGGTAGTACTCCCACCGCTATTTATTTGTGCATTTGAAAATACATAATGTTTTGGGAATTGCTACTACCACTGCTATCTTGTTCCTGTTGGTTGAATTGAATGGCAAGAAATTGTTTAAAGAATTCATTTATTCACTTATTCATTCCGTCTCCACTACTGCTTTGAATGAAAATATTATTAAGATTACAACATACAAAGAAATAGTGCGTCTTTTGCTTGTTACGTTATCGCACTTTCAGGTATGTGTTTTCTCCATTTTTCATTCCAATGGCAGCCCTGAAGTTCAAAACTGAAGAAGCACATTTCAATTTACATTTTCTTTTTTCTCCGTCTCCTATTTTTTGCTTTTTGCGCATACCTACCATAATATATTATGTGCATGTTAAATAGTCATGTATATTGTCTATGGAGCCACAACAAAAATGAAAAGAGAAGTAATAGCTGAATGAATAGAAAGGGAGTTTCTGAGTACAGCTTTTATGCTGGTTTTATGCTATTTCTTCCTCGTGCCGTTATTTTTTACCATTACCATATCCTACGGCCATTATCATCAACGTCATCAGTCAAGAGAAAAATAAATATCTAGGTACTACCACTGCAATAATTTAATGAATGATAATTGCTCCAAAAGAGAATAAATGCTTGTACTATGTACATGTTTTAATATCTAAGTTTGTTATTTACGTCTAATGATGATGAAAATAAATAGCTCCGGTGAGATACCGTCGAACAGGCGAGTGTCAAGGGTGGTTCCCAAATGTAACCTTGCTTCTGAATGAGAACAAAGGCGTATTACGTTCTGATTACTTTTATGGACGAAGGTGGATGGTAAAATGCAATGCTGACTGTTGTCAGAAGGAGGAAGCTTTCAGTTATCATTTTCGGATCCGCATCGCTACATTTCAAGGTGTCACTCAAATACAATTCCATTTTCTCCAGCTGCGTTTACATTTTGCTCTAGACAAAATAATACATACAGAGTCAATAAAAATCCGTCATTATTGGATTCTTTAGGTTTTTACGGTGACATCGCTGCAATCAGAGAAACGTTCTTCTTTGCATGTAAGAATGCAGTGCAAATGTAAAGAAAGTCTAAATGTTTATTGACCGTCAGTTTGATAGAACTTTCCCCTTAGATTCTTCATCGAACTAATAGCAGCAAAGTAATAAATTTTGTAACGTACTCCGTTAACGGTACGCAAGAACATGATCGTTATATACCTGTCAATTGTTTTTTTTTCTCGTTTTATTATAGTCTTATTGTTAGTCCTGCTGCAATATCTAAGCAAGATATAAGTTGTACCGTGCACAACTGCTGATGATGATGTATGATGGCATCCTATCATCATAATACAATAATTTACTCCTATTGTTCTATCCCGCTGCTGTCGTAATAAAAACAGTCCATTTCAATCAATATGAAATTGTATAGACCATTTTTGGTTGCTCTAATAACCGTAATGATACTATACATTTGTCGTTATCATCATACATTCATACTAATAGTCTGTTTGAGAAATGCAGAAGAGGGTGGGGCTCACCGAAAGTAATATAATGGTAGTTTTCAGTATTGAGCGACATCGTCAGACAGAATCAGCCAAGAAAACCCCATCGCATTGATGACTTCAACTGTACATTGTGGTCTGTTTACTTTGTGATGGAAGGAATGCATATTATTCAGGTCAGGCTTCGGAAAAGAAAATAATATTGTTGTAGAGTGATATTTGTATGTAGTAATACGCAAACACATGTTGGTTGCACATGCGAACCACACAGAAATGTACAGTTGCATTGCATGTACGTATGCATTTACATATACGCTTGTCGTGAGGGATAATGTTGATGTTATTGTTTTGACTGAAATGCGAATGTGGTGCCATTATAAATTGTCTTAAAAGTGGGTTGGCTCTTGTATATTTATAGCATGCACTTGTCCTATTCTGCTCTACATTACGTGATGTTCTAAGGACAGCGATAATATTAATCAATGAAATGGCAAATACTATGTATGTGCTTTTACCAAAATGCAAGCACATTAATAATTTCTCCCTCTCTTTTTTATTTACGATGACACTATCAGAAAAAGAAGGAGGAAAATATAAATCAGTGAACCAGGTTTCTGGGACAAACGAATATTTTTTTCAATAATGTAACAAAAACCGAACTTTACTGGATCAAACCGAGCAACGAATGTATTTACATTATAAAAAAGTCGACATTATTAAATTTCACTGGCACGCTCTTCGTTTTTGCGTTTCTTGTCATGTCATTGTGTATAATAATGGATGACAGTGGAAGCGATTGATATTGGCACGATATACGCTTTTGACATCTTCGTAAAGAGTTCGATAGATAAGATATAGGCGAAGACAAATAGACCATGAATAAGAAATGAGTTATTGTTTTCGTTGCTGTTGCTTCTTCTCTCCACGTTGTTTCCCTTCTCAGTTGCCGTTGTCGTCTTCTCGTAACTGTCACGGGAAAGGGATCTTCTGGAATGTAAGAAACGACAGTGTTGCTTGTGACTGAGGATTTTGCCCCTACAATCATTATATAGCAAATCCTGCGGCTTTCTTATTCGAATTACGTATGCATGTTTCCCCTATCATTGAAAATTGTTTGATGTGTATGTGCGGTTTTGTGATTTATGTGGGCTGTAAACAGTGGTGACACAGTCCTTCACGACAAGAAGATTGGAAAGAAGAGAAAACACGGGGAAAGTTTAAGAGAACCCGCAGCCTCTTTACCGTGTGTAGTAATAGCAATCAATGGCAGTCGGGGATGGAATGTTTGGAAGTAATGATGTAAAGTTTCAGGTGCCGTAGTTGCTGGTGGTACTTTTCCAGTATTGGGTTTATGGTTACTCTCTTCAACCACCACGTAAACGCTCGTTTATTATTATTACGCAGGAGAACACTTACCATTAACCAAAATGGGAATAAAGTAGTTCTCTACCAAACAATACTTTCCCCTTTCCTTATTCTGTCAATCTGCTTACCACATAGCTACGCTGCAGTACTACACTCCCACAATGGTAATGCAATTTAATATTAATGTTTCCAGTGCAAATCATTTTTGCTCCACGCTCTACAATAATAATATTACCAAAAATGAGTGTTTTTCAAAACAGAAAATCGTTTCTACATCAAAATTGAATATTGTTTGGTATGACGGTTGCGCTAATATACGCAGAGTACTGTGGCTGACATAAGAGCTTATTTCATTTCCATTTTGAGGAAAAATAAACTCTTTATTAATGTTATTATTCTACTGGTACTATTACCAATGCTGTCGGCTACACCGATGTAAGAACTTATGTGCAGGGAAAACGTATAATATGCGGTACTATGCTCTTGATTCTAAAGGACATACTTTTTATAAGTAGGGTAGGGTAGGTAGGTACTATTGTTTTGTTTATGGTTGAATCGAATCCGACCAGTTGTTATGGCCCGACGCGACGTGCCTTAGATTAAAATGAACACGCGCCTTCACTAGGTTATATAAAATACATGTAGTTTTTAGGGAGACAAAAAGGTGAATATTGAGTATAAGTACCTATGTATATAATGTATAGTAATAACACGTCGTGTGCTATAGTAGTAGGCACACCGAAACATACCGACCGAGCATGTATGCACTGTAAAATAATAGCGTTTGGAAGAAACATGCGCTGGAAGAAGGAGGAATATGGGTTGAGCATTTTCCCATACATGAATCACACTCGCATCGCTGCCTTTTTTGCCTCTAGCTTTCACAAACGGAAACGTACTTGGGGCTTCGTGTTTTATGTATATCAGGCGTACACACACACAGCTTCACCATTCTGGAAAGGGAAAGCATTGGGTATGATGATGACGACGATGATGATCCAGACCACGATGCGTTTTCACCAGCAGAAGATTTTCGGGAAACTCTCGCGCTTTCCAACAATAATGATGGTTTTGAAAGCTGAAAGTTTTCTGATACTCGTTCATGTTAGGAATTCTAAGCACACTTCCATGTAGAACATGCTTGTTGATAAGTAGTGCACGCTGGTAGTCGTGTCCCTACTATGAATCGGGCAGGTATATATACATTATATAAGGTCGTCGCACTAAACTGCACAATAACAGCTTTCGGAAACTTCGTTCCGGGAGGGAACTCACAAGACGAACATGAAGCATAAAAAAGAAAGGATTGTGCGAGAAACGTAAGAGTTGCAGTAGTAGCTATAGACCAAAGGAAAAGTATAAATGGGAAATGAAAACGATCATGATGATAATGGTATGGCATAGTAGTAACAACAGTAGCAAAGTATCAAGGCAATATACATAGTAAAGACATTATTCTGCCTTTTGGTTTTGCACTAGCTCCCACATTTCCCTTATAACACATATCCACAGAGAGCAGGCAAGAGACAGTTAGGTCTAATACAGACAGCTTTATATTCTCTTCCAATTTCTGACTACGCATATTTATAAACAACTAAGTATTCAGTTCAGTAGATACGACAGTATGGTGGTGGCGGTAGCTGTTGTGTGTGTAGGGTAGGCACATGAGTCCGTAGCAGAGGAGAAAGTTGGTAGTTGGAAAGTTTTGCACTTGGATTTTTGGTCATAGACATTTTTCTGCTTGATGAAGCAGCAGCGAAAAGAAAAAAGAGAATTACGACAGAAGTGTGTTCCAGTCATTTTTATACCGTTACGGCCAATGTCGTTGGTCTAATGTGTTCTCACTTTCTCTTATAAGCGTCGTCCATACGTCAAAAGTAAAATTGAAAAAAAACAAGACAGGAGAAAGCATAAAATCAGCATCGGTGTATTTCATTTCCATTTCGTTTGTGTATTTAATGATCATTTACTTAAAAAACTGCGTATCCTCTGCCCGGCACAGAACTGATTAAGGGTTTACAGAGTTGCGGTGCTTATCTATCTATCTGTTTTCCGTATAGTTTACGATAGTATACTCTGACTCAGACACAACATTTTGTTTACAATCACAAAATCATAATCGCCAGCAGCAGCGGTGTTCCTACCTGTGCTACGTACCTAAAGAACTGTGCTTTGTATCCACTGCTACACAGCTGGTTCGATTATTTTTAGTGTTTGCACACAACAGGGAACTAAAGCAGCTTTCATTATTAGAGGGATAAAGAACGGCAAGGCAGCAAAGGAGGAACAGATGAAAAGCGTCTCTTTCCTGCTGGTAAATATTAAGAAATACATAAAAGGAGGAATTTGTTCCATTGAAAATTGGAAGATTACTGCGCTTTCTCTTTGCCATTAGTGCCGATTGCTGTTCATTTTGAAAGGGAAGATGGAAAAATAAAAGTGAATTGGATAAGCAGATATTCTCCTCAGTCTACATTTTTGCGTGATTCATTCTTTTCGGGATTAAATAGCAAAGAAATGAAGCCAAAAAGGTGCTATAAAAAGAAACGCGCAGCCATTTCTCTTGAATGCCTTGATTGTTACTAGCCTCCTCAAAACCGAATCACGAATACTTTCACCATCTGCTTGCTTTTTTTCCTGGAGGATACCAAGATCTGATGTAAATCGGAGTCAGGAAGAAAAATGGCTAACGGCAACATAAATGTTGGTTTAATTTGAAATGTATATAAAATATTTGGCATAATATTGCACAAGAGTGTGCTCATGTTCTTGCGTACAGTTCTCTAAAGTAGGAGCCGAAACTTTTCAATAGATGTAAATATAAAAAGTTGTACGAAGAATAGAAGGAATAGGAAAACACTGGGGTTTTAAGCAACGTTTTGATGCGCGTGAAAAAAATGCTAATAAGGCGTAGTACCTATATTTTGTGTCTTTTGTGTCACTGAAGAAATAAACCTGCCTACTTCCTACAAGAAATTTCTCTCGTAAACGCAGAAACGAAGCAAGAAAAAGTTGCAGTTTTCCCCGACAGTTGTATCATATTGGCAATATAAGTACACTGGATTAGGATTCATAACACCGTGAGACTAACAATAAGAGGGATTCCGTCTCTTTGAGAAACGGTGGACCGGACCAACTACGCGGCAGTGGTATTTTACAGCACCAATGTGAATAGTGTTGTTGTGTGCGCATCTGCTTGTTAGACAAAAAAGTGAAAGCAAACGAGTGATATAGTAAAGGGTTTCTCATTTCCTTCACCGTCGTTCCTGCTGCTGTTTCCCAGTTTCAGTTTAAGTCACGCAGTTATCCGAAGAGCAACCCAAAGGCAGAAAGAAGGCGGTATAAATGTATTTTTCGTGGAAACCAGGACATTTTTTGTTTGAGTAAACTGCTTTGGGGCATGTGATCCTTTAGAAAAAAGACGAACCCAACAACAGTGCGAAATTGGATACTTTAAGTTTTCCCTCACTCTTCACCAGGCTAGAAATACGAGTACAGTGACAACTCATTTTCTAGATTATTCTAAAACAAGTGTATTTCGTGAGTTGGTGGGCAGGGGATAGAGACAAATTGACACAAACTAATATAGATATCCGCACACAATTGTAGTCAACGATGAATTGACAAGAAAAAGACATAAAAATGAATATTTTATGTTTTATGGACCAAAGTGACAAGAGCAGAAGAAAGTGAGCAAACTAGCAATAAGTGGAGTTATTTTAGTGCGTCTAGTTGACAGAAGGGATGGCACAAGGAAATGTTTCACTTTAGTGAAAAGTGGCTGATAGTTCGTACCGGGTTTAAGGGGAAATGAACTGGAAACAAAAAAGGAAATAAGAAGAAATTGTTGACGATTTGAATGTCACTACAGTAGAAAGGAAATTGTTTTTACGAAGGAGCACAGGGCTTAGGTTGATTTAAAGCCTGGTATTATAGTTCGGCCGAACGGCCGAAGAGCTGGAGGGTAAACACGCGGAACAATAATAATTGTCTCTGCTACTACACAAGTACATTCTTTAGTCCAGAAATCCTAAACGTTTCAAAAGGAAAGCTGTTTATTTTTTCCTGTTTAAACAAGAACATTGTGTACTGTACAAAAATAAAAACTCATTTTGTTGTAATACTCCTTATGTTTACTTGGTATGTGTGTTTGTAAGCTAAATGTTATTAGCGGAGCAGCAACAGTTGTTGGAGTAAATAGAGGATATTGACATATTACTGGCCGTAGGGTAATCGCTACTGCACCTTGTTTATAACATTATGTGGCTGAGAAAGTGAATGACTTTGGAATGGTGAAATAGAGGTTATACATGAATAAGTAAAAGTCGACTGTACAATATATAACGGAAGAGTACATGTGTATGGGTATATTGAAGTGCATCGATCTTCATTGTTTCGTAATTGAGAGAAATCAATATAACGTAGTAGGTTTACTGTTATACACCAACAATAAAATCAGCTAAAAAATAGAGCTAATAACGAGAAAAACTAGAGAGAAAAAGGAGAAAGTGGTTGGGATTTCCAGTGAATTTGTTCATTTAGTCCAATTCCATAAAAAGTACTCGTGTTATTCCAGTATCCTTATTGAGTTGCAGCTTGTAAATGTTATGCTGTCTGTACCACTTGTTCTCAGCATAAGTTTTTAGCATCCTGCTTTCTTCCTCCATATAAATATACATATTATAAATACTTATACCTAAGTTCATTGATTTAATCAGCACAGATAATCGCATTTCCGTTGAAAATGGAAAGTAAATAGACGGAAAAATTATATTAGGATTATATACTAGATTTGTGCATTAGTACTGATAAGTACATATGTACCTAAAGGAACAACAACTTGCCAAATTGAGAAGCTCGAGATCCATTCGCTAAGGGTATAAAAAGGCAGGCTTGATCAGAAGTATTCTTGTGAGCATAAGCTGAGGCCTCCTGTGAGTTGTGAAAGTTTCATGAAATGGCATGACGGGTTGTAGTCACTGATGTATATAATATGTAGCTGTCTTGTTCTTAGAATAATCGGATGGAAGAATGCGTGTGTATTGGAGTGAGAGTTAGATAATATAATTCTCAGAGATACGCAAACTTTTGGCAATAAGCCTCTTTAGTTTTCACCGGAAATCACAAACAGGATGTGAGATATGTCGTGTTTGTTTTTCTATGTCAGCGGCCCTTCTGTTACGTCGTGGAAAAATATTGCGAAATTTAAACTTTAGCAAAAAAAAACTCATGTTGTATTGCTAAATATCCATACTATCATATGCCTAATAAGATATATCGGATCTTGATTTTGTCGGTCTTTAATATATCTTGTCATTCTATTTGTTTATACAATCTGTGATGATGAAAAGATGAGCTCATAGGAGATCTTAACAAATTGCTCAGCAGTCCATATTTGGCATTGTTTGTGGTTGACTACAGTTAAAATGATGAAGCTGCTTTTTAGTTGTTTAAACGATAAAAGATACACAGTACGCAGTTAAATGAGTTAGTTGTCTACTGTTAGTTGAGTAAGGAAATCAGAAAACTTTCTACAAGGTTTTGGTTTTTATGATGACGATGTGATGAAAGTTGTGTTTGCAGAGAGACTAAAGCATCATACGGTTAAACAGGTTTCAAAAAGGTGCTCATGAGACAGGAAAGAAAATAAGTTTCATCTCCTTGAACTTTTCCACGAGATAGATTTTTCTTGGGAAAAGTTTCCCCGCTGTTCTAGGTGTATAAAATAGTGTAAGAGGATACAAAATGGATATAATATTGAACACACTGATATCCAGCTTAGAGCTTTTCTTCCTACTTGGTTTTGTGTTCTTATGAAAGTTTTATTGGGTGGAGTAGAACTAAGATGACGGTGATGAATTGGAAACACCAAGGTTCCTCTACATTTTCTAATTCTTTTTCTAATAATAGTAGGTGTATATAGATTAAAGGGGAAATTTTTTCCATCATTGAATTTAATCTGTATACTTTTGCAATAGATATAAATGTATAACAACCATATATGTACATGCAATACGGTGTCCGCAAGAAACAACTCATCTTTTTGCCATGGAACGTGGCATTTTTATTATATGTTCTTTTATCTGTCAATTTTGTGCACAATTTGCACCGCCTTTCGTTGATGTTCGTTTTCTAAAAATCACACAGAGCAAGGTTAAGTGTTAATTGTTACTTCCGGCAAAGTGTAACTAGTCAAACATTGTACGAATGTATTTTGTTTTTTCATGCTAATTCTGATTTGATGTTTTATTCATGCCACTTGTATCACTGATGATGATATTATGCATATGTACATTTATCTTCGCTTTCTCTCTATGATCAAGCAAGCTTCCCCACATATTTTGTATCTCCGTCATTCTGACAAAGTTGAAAAACTGTGGGCTATACAGGATATTATAATTTGAAACTTCATATTATATTTATGCTAGTGTGGTCCAGAAATACACACGGGTAATCGTAAGTACAATGTTCAAATGTAAGAGTTAAAATTAGGAATGTTCTCACTCTCTCAAACATCCTTTCTAAAAGTTTCTGTGGTAGTGGTGATGAACACGGTGTGTCGTCGGTGTTCATTTAGCAGATTAACTTGGTGTATTCCCTTTCTAGTTAAAGAATGGACCGTCCTAACTCTATAGACTGAGCTAACCAGCAAAATATGACGCAGTTAAGTTTTTTGTCTGCCGTGGCTTTTTAGTTCACTTGAACACAATCTAGGTATATACGGAGACAGAGAGGCAGGCTAGCTCGCCAAAAAATCAGACAGAGAGCTAAAGTGAAAATGGGTGCATTATATGGAGTCGAGAAGACGTATGACTTTGGTCTTGGTCGCTATTCACAAGTTCAATGTTGAATTTACTGGCAGGAGGACGTAATCTACATATGTATGACATAAATAAAAAAAGTCGAATATTATATTCGTTTTCCAATGCCGATGATGCCAGTGTGCTTACCTACATGGTGGAGTCTCATTTGGATTCTCTGCCGTTTTGGTCGCGTTCCAAAATGTCTACATACGTAGTCAATTTATAACTACCTCACTTTTACATTATCCACTTCCTTTGTATTCCAAACGCGTTTTTTCTTAGGACTGTAAATACTTTACTCTCCTTTTCTGTTCTGTTAATCATCAAAATTGCCTGTCGTAAAACCATTAAAAGTAAATTAAAATTATCATCTTTTCAAAGAAGAGCATACTCAAATTAGCATTGCTGAAAAATAGATAGCCAAACAGAAATAAAAATGTGTTTACCTTTTTTGATATTTAATAGATTACTTTGAAAAGCTATTTAAAAGAACTATATAGATTTTTTGTCGCATGGTCATCACCATCAGCAGTAGAGCGCAACAGAATCGTTAAAAAGTTTACAAATATGTACGTAAACTATAAACGATGGACTATTTTCATGTGATGATTACGTTGATGAGTGTATGGTAAATATTCGTCGTAGTAAAATATTTAAATGTGTATCCTACAAATATGCTTCATCAACATGCGCATCCTAGTATTTTGACATTTGACTTTGCAAAAAGGTCTATTTAGGGAAAATAGGCAATTAGTTTTGAAAGCAAATTTTGTGTGAAATTTGTCGAGCCTTTCCTATTCGAACCATTATTATGTGTGTAGCGCACGCTAACAAAAGTAAACTTAGCAAATAAATTAGGTAATTAACAGCAAATATTTTTCTTTGACAATTTGCAGTATCTCGTGATTTCAGAAATGCACAACTTTTAACTTCTCACTTATCTTTGCCGAATACATCAGTTTTTTATTACACCATCAGCATGTTTACTTTTTGAATCTTCATGTTAATTATAACGTTTTCCTAATTGCGGCGTATCACCCAAAATAGTAATAAATATAGAAGATGGCTTTTGTTTTAACTCATTTTGATACCTACATGTCTAATCATAACCATTCCTTACTGTTCGTCGCAAAGCGCTAATTAATTTGACCATGACATTTTCTTCTCCACCTTCACATTTAACGTCGCCATACAAAAGTTAAACCATGCATGCAGATACTCATTAAGGAGACTGATTACCTGTTCATAATATCACGGTCCTTACCTTTCATTTTACAAATATAACAACGGCCATCAGGAATTAAATGGTCGCTCAAAAGGGGTTCTAAATACAATACCATGTGTATTGATTGTGTCAGTTTACCCTACCTGTTTTATGCATACTTTTGGGTAGTAACTTGTTTCGCCTGTTTGATTGAAGTAATCATCATTCATTTTGAGTCTAATGTTAATTCAAGTTTA
>JAHZMV010001963.1:0-12128 GCA_027743765.1 Coecobrya sp. COE2
CAGTTAGTGTATCTGCATCTACCTTTCTTGTCTTGTTTTTTAATGCACTCTTCTGTTAGTTTACTTTAATTATACACTAATTACATCTTAGTTAAACTTGTCTTGAGTCTTGTCAATTTGTAAAGGCTAATATATCTTACGTTTAAACTTTTAAATGATGTGGTAGAATTAAAGTTTTTAATAAAGTTTCTAATTGTTGTAGTAGTTTTAACGTTAAAACTGTGCTGACTGACAGATATTTAACTGGGTTGTCTTTTTGTTGGAAGTTACATTCATTTTTAATCACAAAAAGATAATGAATGTTGAGGTGTGAGTGTAAATTGTGGTAAAAAGAGTAAAAATAGTTTGTTAATTTTGGTTTTGGAGGGAGGATATTATGTGTTTGTGGGAGGGTATAAATAATGAGGTGTAAATGAGGTGTTTTGGAGGGGTTAATTAAGTTAAATATATAGTTAAAAAATTGTAACGGTATAATTTTGAAATAAGGCAGCATGGAGCCTTGCGTGGTTATCGCTAGTTCCTGTGACACAGTTAAAGTGGATACTATTGTCAAAGGTAATATACTAAGGTTTTGTAGTTTAAATCATAGTTGTTGTCTAGTTTGTTAAAGTACTAACTTGTAATTCTAATGATTTCTGATTTTTTGTAGGTATACTGGAGACTGATGACCTTCCAGAGCCTTTATGTCTAGTGGAGGGTATTAGGAGTTATCCATGGCACATCAAAACCAAGTACTATGAAGCAGACGTTCATGTTTGTGCGATGGATTACAAAACGATAGGAAATCAGGCTTTTGCGGATAGTGTTAACGCGGTTATCCTGTGTTTTGACAGTGCCTCGGTAAGGCCTAATTTTAAATAAGGTGTTTATTGTTTAAAAAAATAATTATAGGTTGGTGAAAAATGTTTAACTTTTATTTTTTCAGAATGATGGCTTATCTGTAGCGGAGCAGTGGCTAGCATTCACCAAAGAACTGGAAGCAGACGTTCGAATTTTGCTCTGTGAAAATTGCTGTGCTGAATCTTTTCAAGGACCAAGAGCGGATGGAGTAACAAAAATTGAAGGTGTGTTTGGCGTTCAGTTTGCTAAATAAACCGAAAATTTCACAGTTCTGTAGTGTCGTAAATGAGTCGTTTGTTGTCTAGCTCAAACGTGGTGTGTTAACAACGGATTTGAATTAGTCGAGTTGAATCCTGAAACGGAATGTGATTCAGATGTTGAGGATGACTTTCCTGAAAGTGTAGGTATGAAACGCGTGATACAAGCCCTTGGAGCGCATCTGTGGCCTAATATGGTTTTGAAAGGTAACTTACACGACTAATCATTTATCATACAAGCAAATGCACATGTTTCATATAAATATTGAATGACTGGTCTAGGCTCTAATCTTAACTTTTGTTTATTGTGTCCTCAGAGTCAACAGCAAGGGTAACCCCATTCCGGGCTTTCCCTAACGGTGTTGATGGCGTTTGTCGACCAATGACGACAACAAATTCTAACAATTCTTCATATACGGATAATCGTCTATCTGATTCTTTTCCTGACAACCGAAGTCTGGAACATCTTCCAGAACATCCCATAAGTTCTAGAACGAGTAAACTTGTCGCGGCTGTTAAACCAATTCAGCAATCACCGGATCGTGAAGGTAGCAGTAATGTCGCTATTGTCAGTCCCACACTGTTGCATAGTCAACAGGCGCCGGAGGAGGAGGAGACTATGCAAACGGAAACAATAGCCACTGTCAACGACTTGCCAGTACCAGAAGACGAAAATATATCCGGTAGCATCATGAGTGGTGTTCCAATGGCTAGTATTTCACCGATAATTACCAATGTTAGTCAATCATCGTCAACCGCAAACGATACTGATAGTTCTCCGCAGCCAGAATTTAGTAGCGAAGCTACCGTGCCAGCTCCTCCAACACGCGACGAAAGAATCGATGCTGTACTAGAGGCAATGGATTCAATGTCTGAAGAAACGTTCGAAGGGCTATTTCAAAATTTAAATCAAATGAAATTGAAAGCGCAAAGTTTGTCACCTGACCAGCGAAGAGTTTACGCAGAACGAATGGCCATAGCGTTTTGGAAGTCTATTGGTGGTAACGATTCAGAAATTGAAGGGCTATCCTCCGACGAAGACTAGTAAAAAAATATCCGCTAAGTATTCTCGCTATAGAATAAACTGATCTATTATCATCACTGTCAATCTACACAGTAGTTTACAGAGAGTAAAATGCGTTCAAATTGAGAATTAAGTTTATTAAAAATCTCTACGTACACTTTTTATGTACACTTTATTACAGATTATTATTATTATTACAGTTATTATAAGAAATTACTTATTTCTATCGTTCACATTCCCTGTCCTGTGATAGCTTTATACAAACAAGTTAAAGTTGTCTTTTGTCTTCGTTTATTTGCTTAAATAATAAATGTGTTTGATCTTGATATAAATATAAACTCACATTTTTGTGTGCGTCTTTTCAGATTTTAGTCAATTTTGATGCATTTTTTGCGGACTTTGGGCCGGTTTGCTGTACTTCCTCTTTCCACTTTTCTTCCAGTTTCAGAAAGGAGCCACCGTTGCTCTACATGATTTTTTTAAACAATCACTTATCAGTGTAATTTGTTCAAGTATTTAACATACGCGCTTGCTACCTTGTGTGTTCTTCGATTTAAGTATCCCAGTCTAATGGTACTCGGAAATCCGGTATGTCCAGCAGAGTCAATTGCAACCCGTTGTGCCAGTAACATTTCCAAATCTGCCATTAACTTTTCCTCCCGTTCTCGCTGCATGTCCTGATTGTATCGTGTGGTGTACTCGGGATTCCAACTCCAAAAGTCGTTCATACCGGAATATCTTTGAGTCAGTAAAATACTCTCATCCGTTTTGGGTAACAGGTCTTCATTGTCACTTAAGGAATTTGATTCCGTTGAGCTCGACTCAAAAAGCAGTCTTCTCTGATTCGCCAGAACATTTCCAAGCCCATAAAGGGACGAGGCTGTTGCTCGTTGACTAAACACGTTAGCCGTAGAAGATGTCGACGGCACTTTTTGTGGCGTCAGGTCAATCAGCGTGGCCCAATCCATCATTTTTCTATCGCCAGCAGACGGAGTGACGACAATGAGTTCTTTAAGAGATGTGATAAGCTTCAGGGCTGGATCGTCTTCGGGGTAATGATTTAGTTTGTGATCTCTGAAATCACATCCCTACAAAAATACACCCTGATTAATTTTTGCACAAACTTTAAAATATAATTTTTAATACAATTTGTTAAATACCGCAGTGCTTGGAAAGGGATAAAATTGATAGCTTGGCTGCTTGCAGCACGGGTACATTCCATAGGGGCAAATGATTGTGTCCGCAGTTGAACCATCAGAGTCATGATTTACCACCACATCAATATCTTTCCTTAAATGAACGCTGCGCCGTGCCGAGGAAACCCGTCATACATTCCATAGGGGCAAATGATTGTGTCCGCAGTTGAACCATCAGAGTCATGATTTACCACCACATCAATATCTTTCCTTAAATGAACGCTGCGCCGTGCCGAGGAAACTCGTCCTTGTTGCTGCTGGATCTGAAGTCCTTCCCCTTTGTTCCCTCCGGAGTTATCATCCCCCTCTACAAGCTTGGAAACGACAACTACAGTCGCTACCGGAGGAGCTGGGTGAAAGCGGCAGGAAGAAAAGTCACTCGCCGAAAAATATTGTTGGCAGAGGGAGCAGCAAAAAAAGTGAACTAGAGACCATAACCTACAATGAAATGAAAAATTTAATGCTTAAAATCTTTAACTGAATGAAAGACCTCAATATTTGCTCACCTCCAGTAAACTTTCTTCCATAATTTGAGCTCCTTCTTGAGATCCCGAATAAACTGACTCAACGTCCAGTTGGGGTCACGAATGTGACCTGCGTATATTCTCCCTCTGCAGTCACATTTTACAGTGCAGCATGGAATCTTGGAAGCAACATTGTTAATCAGTAACTGACTGCAAATGTTACACCGAAATAGTGTAGCAGTTGACGCATAATGCCCCAAATTTTCGTCAGGCTCGGGTTCATTCAGTTCCATGATTAATTGCGTGTACAATCGGGATGTTATTCTGTCTCCTTTGTCTATATAATTTATTCTCGTTTCCAGTTCAAAGTTATTAAAGAAATGAAGTATTCTTTTTGTTAAAGACTCATTTAAGCAGCCAAGATTTGGCGAATGATTTATGATCTGGCTGATATTATTTGCTGTGAACTGGAGACATTCCTCGACAAGATTATTCATCTGGAGAAAGTCCGCTGAGACCATGAGACCGATTACNAAAGTTATTAAAGAAATGAAGTATTCTTTTTGTTAAAGACTCATTTAAGCAGCCAAGATTTGGTGAATGATTTATGATTTGGCTGATATTATTTGCTGTGAACTGGAGACATTCCTCGACAAGATTATTCATCTGGAGAAAGTCCGCTGAGACCATGAGACCGATTACGTTTACACCATCTGTACAAGAATGAATATCCAATATAATTACTTTTGGAAAATTTGTAAATTCGCATTAATTTTTTTAAATTTTAACTGACCTAGCACAGGAACCTGTTCATATCCTCCATTCCGACTTTTCACCCATCTCATAAGCCATTCAAACACCGCAATGTCACAATGAACAGAAATATCCATATCCCGAAGTCGCTGTCCTTTCACCGTTACTTTTGTAAAATAGCCCATTTCTTTAACGAGGATTGACTGGAAGCAGTAGAAATCCTTTTTGAAACACTTGGCTTCATCGCAAACGTGAATAATAATCTCTGGATCAAATTCATTTATTTCTTCCAGCAACTCTGTAGATCCATGCTTTCTCGACAATTTACTTTCCTTTGTGGGGATTGAGCTTTTCTTTCCATTTCCATCCACCGAACTGCTGCTGTTGGATGCAACGGTAGAAAGTGATTCACCGGCTGGACCAAAGAGTGGAGTAAGCTCCGCAGAAATTACGGGAATACCTGTGAAATCTTTGGTGGTCGAGGATGAGACTAGGGGCTTTTTGATATTATCTTTGCTACCTATTCCTCCTGCTGCTGCAGACTGATTTAAAGAAGCTGTTAGATAAGGTAGTATGGAGTCAAAAAGCCCTTCATTTGCGAGCGGTTCCAAATCCCCGGTTATGGCAGCTTTCAGCTCCTTCCAATCTCCATATTTGTCCTTCCAATTTTCTAAGAACTCGGTAAAGTCAAAAGGACAATTTTCTGAGGGATTATCCACGGCAAGCTTTGCACGATAGGCGTGTAAAAGGAAATCTAAGGTTTCTTTAATATGCCCGTTGGTGTTGGCTTCAGTATTCGGATTTGGTTTACTTTCTTGGCGTGCCATTCTGTAGTAATATTCGGTACCAAAAATTAATTAAATATGGAGAAAAAATTTCTTCAAATTAAATAAGATAGGGTAAGTCAACAGAAGGATAATCCATTGAAATATGGCGACGGCTGGTGGAAACGATTCATCTCTGGAATGAGGGAAGGGGAAACCTTACACGCGTAAATTACTCAGAAATTATTGATCAAACTTATCATTTCCGCTTGTTAGCATTGGTTGCATTCTATTCATATGCTGTAGATATATTGTTTGACAGATGCAATCTAATTTCGATGTTCCTCTACAGATATTACATAACATTATAGTTCAAAGCTAAACGCTATCTGTAATTGAATTTTAGAAGCTCTGGAGAATTTATTATAACTCTTGGAAAAGGTATGGTTATGATGAGTAATGCAGTGGACGATACATTATCAGTTGTCATCCTTTGTTCATCATTTAATATCATAATGAGTGAGATATTTGCTGATAGTTTCATTAATGTGCTCAATCATGTATAAGAATTGACAGATCCACTAACTTAAAGAAATTATAATAATCATGAAATTGTGAAAATATATTACAAATTGCATCATGTTTTGTAGATTTGTAACTCGTAATATATGACAATACAGACAGTTTATGATGCGTCCAATTAACATCACACAATCGTGCACAGGTATATCAGCCTATTCTTCTCTCTGCACTTTGTTAAAAAAAATTTTGCACTGAAGTACTTCGAAACAGCACCGAGCAAATCTTTTCATGAGAATGCCATTGCATATAGTCATAGTCATGCATGGTTTTGTTAAAAGGCAGATTTGGCACACGTAAAGCTATACGTTACTCATAAAACGTTATACCATTTTACGTGTACATTGCACATAGGTTATGTGCAAAAACACGTCAGCGCAGCGTACAGCGTACCAGTATATTATAAGCAAATGCTTCTTGCTGTCACTGTTACACTTTATTATAACGGTAGTATGTATATACGCTTACATTGAATAAAGTCTGAAATGAATGTTCATCACACATGAAAATAGACAACAAAAATGACTCATGTTTCATATGCAGTTTTTCATTACAGTGATATGATGTGATAAAGTTTGCAAATCTTTGGTAAATAAATCGTTTTAATCATTGTTTACGTTAACACATGCGACAAATTTATCTGAATACTACTAGATACGTATATAGACCGCAAGTCTATATAAAGCTATTACACATCTCTGTACAAAGCAGTCAGTTGAATGATTCCGGTTTACTGAACAAGTTCAAAGTTTGGTGCTACTCGAACTACTCATTATAAGAAAGTCGGAAGCTAACAGGGTTCTGGGTACTAAAGTCGAAGACGGTTACATAATAGTCTATATAAGTAGCTGACAGGTAACATCCTGCTGGAAAAAGAGTAAAAATGGAAGCAAAAGGGAAAACTACTTTGACAGAAGACGAGCTGAAAGATAAAGTGAAGGGCATCATTTACGGTAAGTGAGGTGATCCAAATCGAAAGCCTCATTATTTTCATATCACAATTTAACATTTACATTTACCACACCAGCAGCGCTGCTCAAAATTGATCTGGGAAGGGAAAAAAGGATTCGTAATATAGAGTATGTGTAATAAAAGGTGGCAATTTCTATTGATAGGTGCCGCTATTGGAGATGGTTTAGGACTCGCAACTGAATTTATGAGTAAGGAACAAGCCAAAATAAATGTATGGAAACGGTCCAATAAAATTTGGAAATGCAGACGGGTAAGTAGAAGTGAAAGTATATAAGTATACGTTTCAACTTAATAAACTATATACGTAGAGCATTCAAAGAATTACCTTCTATATTCAGCGAATACTTCGAAAATATGAAAGTGAGCATCATACAAAATTCCTCTTCTGTATATGAATTCAACCTTCTTCTTTTTAATGCAACCAAACTCATTGATTTGATTTTGATCATTGAGTAAAAACCCAGAAGAAGATGAATTTATATACAGAAGGAAAGGAGGATGCTTAATTGCGTATCTCCGAAATATCCGCTGAATACGGAAGGTACATAATTCAAATTTGACTGCTCCTCGTATGTTCATGAAAGGAAAAAAAAATTAAAATTTTCTTTGCAGACATGAAATCTGGCGCGATGCTTGCCGCAACGCATGGGCGGAGAATGACTTTACTGATGACACAGGTACGTAACATTGTGCAGAAACCTTTTATTATTGTAAATTAGCAAATCTTACATCCTTTCTAACCTTCTTCTTATATTGATCCTTCAGATCAACAGCTCGTCATTTTGCAATGTCTTTTGGCCGACAACGGCACCGTGAATCCTATACACCTTGCCTATCGCATAAAGGAATGGTGTCGTATTGGGTTTCCGGAACTGAGCAATAAACTGCCAAACGGAATTGGTTTCACGGTGAGAAGCACCTGTTCTCATAAAGACCTCATGTCAGACCCACTTCGTGCCGCTTACGACATTTGGAACAGTAATAAAAGAAATCTGGCTGCTAATGGAGCCCTAATGCGCACTGGTGTGGTGGGAGCCCCATACTTTTGGGATGAAAGGAAAGTGGTTGAAAACGCTATGATGGCAGCAAAGGTTACTCACGCGGATCCTAGGTAAAGCAAACAAGATGACAACCAGCATGCATTCATTTTCTATTTTTGTGGTATTTACCAACTCATGTTTTTGGTTGGATGTAATTGACAGATCGGTGACAAGTTCGGTTATAGTTTGCGCTATAATTTCACGACTTTTACGAGGCTCTGTTGAAGCAAATAAAGAGGAATTGCCTGCGGACGGTGTTGAGGAAGAGAGGAAGTATTTCACGGAATTGATTGAGCAGGGCTCTACTGAGAATTCCACCTACTTGGAGAAATTCTCACATCTCCCCGCCCCCCAAGCAAAACCACTGAATCACTCAATTCAGAGCAAGGCACTCCGTCTGGTTCGACGATTTGCTGCTTATGTAACCGGACAGCCTTTGAATCCCTTGTTCGAATCCGATTTCGAAATTCCTCAGCACGCACCCGTGGATATTCACCGGTTTGAAAATCCAGCTCCAATACGACCAGACGTAAAGCCTATGGATGAATTCGGGGCAGACGAGGATATGATGAAATTATGCAGGGAGGTGGTAGATAAATACAAGTTTCTCGTCGAGGGCCACTCCTTATGCCCTTCTCCTGGAGAGGCTCGTGAATTTGAAAAAGAAGATGTAAAAGAGGCAAACAAGGAAACTTGGGTGGATGAGCTGTATCAACACTGCTTTCCGGACTGTATTGCGTCTTTGAAATTAGATGAGAAAAAGAAAATTGGCTACACATTGAAATGTCTAGGGGCGGCACTGTATCTTGGAACAAGAAGAAAACCCGAGGAAATGACGTCTTCCCAATTCTTTGAGCATCTCATTACCGAGCTGTTACTGGAAACGGGGGATGCTGATACAAACTGTGCGGCTGCTGGAGCGGTTCTTGGATGCAGACTTGGAAAATCGGGTTTACCCAAAGAATGGGTGGAGGGCCTGAGGCATCAGAACTTCCTTGAAAATATATCGAATGATTTATGCGAAATGGTTTTACGCAGTATGCAAGGTGAAGGAAACGGAAATATATAACTTGTAGTAATCTTGTGGTCCAGCCACTTTTACTTTTCTCAGTTCCCAATAAGCCTACTTACACAGGTTTTTATATCATTGTTTTACATTAAATCACACGTAATTTGACTGAGTCCACACAGCAAAATCAAACTTAAAATACACACAAAAAAGTATTATTTTATAGTATTGCATTGTCTACCAACTAATATACACAACTTACACATTATCAAGTTACTTTACAATGTACAGATACATATTGTAAAATGTTTAATAGTTTATTTTTAACTTAAAAGGAAACTAGCAAAACATTGATTTTATTCTTATGTTTATTATTCACATTTATCTATACGATTAATTTAAATATTAGAGATCACCTTTCACTGTTATCAATACATAGATACATTGTCATATTAAATATTAATATACAATTAATATACAATATAGCACAATATTTTTTGCTCCTTTGGTTCTATTCGAAGATGATTTAATTTTACTTTGTTGATTTTGTTTGGCAGTTCTACATACGAAACCAATACTGTTCACAGTTCACTACAGTTCGTTCATATTTAATATACTTCATTATGTTAGTATTATGTCTACATTTACAAAAGTGTTTTTAATCTGATGCAGTCACATATCACACAATGGTAGTGCAAATCCGATAAAATTTTGCAGCTCAAACAAAACTAATAACGCTTTACACGCTTACCTTTCATTAGCTGCTATATGTTTTTTTTCTCAAATTGACATACAATGTTAACCTATCCATATAAAAGACCATATTCTTAAATTTTTTTGCACATTAATACTGTTGTACTACAACTATTTTTAGGTTCCCCATCTACATCATCATCGTCGTCCCTATTTTGTGTTAGCATAAATAATGGACAGATTCTAGGTGATCTCTTTTGTGCATCTCCGATCTACTCACTATATTTGGCTTTTCTGGGTTATTAAATAGAAAATATTAGAAAATAACATGGTCAGTAATGGTGGTTGTAGTAATTTTACAATTATTGGTACGACAGATATCGGTACTAATTAAATGTATAGTATTTAATACATTTTTAATAAAAATACTGTTTTAAGGGTACTGTTTCCCACTTGTTACGCAATGTTCATTTGTTCATCAAAACTATATAAGTTCCAA
The DNA here is from genome assembly GCA_027743765.1 of Coecobrya sp. COE2. Classification (NCBI taxonomy): domain Eukaryota; kingdom Metazoa; phylum Arthropoda; class Collembola; order Entomobryomorpha; family Entomobryidae; genus Coecobrya; species Coecobrya sp. COE2. The sequence continues at coordinate 10,091 of JAHZMV010001963.1, forward strand.
TCTTTTCTCCTCTTATAATCTATCTTATCTTATCTTGATATAATTTACACCGACAATTCTATATCTCTATTCAAGAGACAGTAGACAACCTTACATAACGTATTTAAAAAATATTATACAGAATACAGACACAAGAGACACATAGTTAGATAATGAATCCAGTCATTTGCCCCCAAAAGCAAGTTTCTCAATATAGGAAATTATATGCATCCAAAAAAAACAAAATACTTTACAAGATTTAGTATTGGCTTACTCATCACATTAACCATTATGGAATGAGTATTCTAAGCAAATATTAATGTTATACACACAATAAATATTATTATTCTTTCGTGCTAATAATGTACATGCTTGAGTGAAAATAAGCAGAAAAAAGTGTACATGTTCTCACGCTAAAAAGATTTGTAATGATTATTATCGCAGAAAATGAGAAGTATGACATTTTGAAATTTGGTCAGGCTGTGGGACAGGAAGTCTGTTAAGATATCTCGGATGAAATGCACCAAGTGCCGCTTCATTTGTCGATGAATTATTCCAGTTCCTAAAAAATTCAGAACATAAAAATACGCACATTAAGATAACGAAAGCAACCATTCTCCAGACGCGAAATGGTAAAATGCAAATGTTAATCCTACGAGATTATGCAAAACATCTGCAAGCTAGAGTAACTGTGTGATGCTCGACTGGTCTGAACATGACAACTATTTTTTTACACTTTCAGAGAGAGTCTCAATTCTCACAAAGAAAAAAGACTTTTTTGACAGTTGCTTGTTGAGAGTCGAGAGATAACCGCGAAAAGTGACTGTGATGAATATTATTGTTGGGATTTTAAATAACTAATTTGTGATTTAATTAACGGATTGAGGAAAAGTTGTAGTGATGGCGAATTTGGCAAAGCACCCCCTTGACCCTTTAGCAAATCATTATGTTTTGTTAAGCCCTGAGGATGGAAAGGAAAGGGCGCTGTGTAGTCATTGCGCTGCAAATTTCAGTACAGCAAAGTTGCATAACTTGAGGAGCAATATCAAACGACATTTGACCGATCATCATCAAAATATTGATATTGATGCTTATGTGATGACGAAAGAGGACTATGACCTGGATGCTGACGTAAGATATTTTAAATGAAACTGTTAATTAATCAAAATTAGACATAGATTACTATACCAAGACCTAATTTGTGTTGGTTCTACAGTTTGAACTATTAGGAAAACCTAATTCGAATCCTCTGCAGTACCGGAAATATATTTGCTTCGATTTTGATTCAAACGCCAAAAGATCATCTTTTGTGTACTGTCTCATTTCCGAACAATTGCTTACTAGGCCTGAACTGACGAAGAACCAACGTGCTCTGGAATTGTTAGAATTATATAGTCCACCAATTAATTGTTGGCAATGTAATTACTTCATATTATGAATTAGCATGTTCAATTACACAAGTAAAACAATTTTGAAGCAATTCTGAGCACTTTTGAAAATATAGTTTTCTAACAATTATGCACTATATAGTCCACCAATTAATTACTTAACATTATTAATTAGATTGCCAGTCTACATATATATGCCGAATTTCAATCAAATTAAAGAATTTTAAAATTTATTTAATAACCTCACTCCTATTAAAGTTTTTACGGTATGCCGTTGTCTGCGTCGCTATTTGGTTTTCTACGGTATTTCATTTTTTTAGGCTAAGGGCCCTTTTGGCTGAGAGCTGCTCAAATGTTTTGCACAATGCCTATAATTTCCTTTTTGAATTTGTAGTCATTTAGACCTACATTGCTCATCCCGAGCACAAGTACCAAGATGGTGGTGGATGGTCATCGTTACTTCCGATGAGGACAACGCCAATTGGCGCTACTCGGCGTTTCTCTTCCCTAACGTTTCATGCGAAGAAAATCTGGATAATTACCAAGTGACTATCTCCCAACTAATAGCCATTGTAGGCTTCAACATATTCCCCAAAATTATTCATGAACTACGGACTAAGCATCACAGTGACATTGCTCCGGAAGAGTTTGAGGAATGGGTAATGGCGAAA
>JAHZMV010001964.1:0-14144 GCA_027743765.1 Coecobrya sp. COE2
GTATGCCATTGTTTTTCCTTAATCTTTACTTGCTTATTAATTTAAAAGAATCATAGTAAAATTAACCCACAAAAATTAAAAGGTGAATTCTTGGAAAATAGTTTTCATTTCTGCTAATGTAATGGATTGATGATGAAAATTGTACTCCTCCCAATCCATCCCGCTGATTTGGTGGAACAAATGTTTCACGTAGAATTCTGAATTCATGTAGTAGTGACAGTGACTTTCTAAATAATGAAAAAGTAAAATAAGTAGTTTATCTTAAAAATCATTTATCTTTCCTGTTTTCTTGCTGTCATGCGTCTGTATACTGCTTACAAAAGGGAAAAAATACAATCTCAAAGCTTCATTTTCCTTTAATTCACAAACGCTTCAACATACATTATATAGAAGTAAAGAATCTCTCATTCTTCAGCTATTGAAGCAACTATATACACTGAAGCTCGTTTTCATTAGCTTTAAACCATCCGGTACCGTGGTTAAGATGCTCCGGGAACATAAGAGGTTGCTGTTACGAGAGAGAAAAAAATCACTTCTCCATCGACATCCAGTCAGATGACGGGATGGAGGAGGGAATAGAATGAGTTATGTGAATTTTATTGTGTTATACAGACAACTCGATTAATCTGCGGGTCAACCAGCTTGAAAAATGGTTCACATTATAGGTTACACAATTGCTACTGGTCACGAATATTCGCTGTTGTTGGTTCATGTTATGAAAAGTAGTTACTGGTCTACTTATAAGCATGAAGTATACATACTATTCACAGTAAACAAGAAGTAGTCGCTTAATGCAATATCTATAAAGATTAATTGCAGAATTACTGATAAATCCGTTTGTACATTAGTAAAATATGTAGTTCAGTGCTGATATGATACTGCTACATTATATGGGCTACAAACTCATTATATATTTTTGTTCCTTATTGAACACTGCGGGTGTCAACGGTTTGACAGTAGCTGGCTACTACTTAGCAGGATAATGGTTGGCAAAACTGATGAAATTGTCATATTGCATCGTCCATTGACTAAGACTCCTCAGATATCAGAGAGGGTGGACATATCTTAAAAAAGTAGCAATACATTAATGGGCTATTCCATCAGAGGTGTCAGTCTGTTAAATTATATTTTGTGTATGACTGCTACCAACAATAATGATGTATTTTGTGTATTGTGTACACAATCATCAGGTTGGAATAACTGAAATACACACTATATTTGTGTAGAGAATCAGTACTTATTTTAAACCAAAATATGAATGGTATATTCAGGCCGGATATATCTTGGTAAAACTCCATGTAGATACAGACCTTCGTCTTGAGATTATGTAGGGCAATTTCTGCAACAGCGAATTAAAAATTGTCGGTTAAAATTTTAAATGTGGAGGAAGTTTTTTTACCCACAATGAAAAATATTTTTGATGTATAACGGTAATGCTCTTTGCTTTACTAGAAATACAACATGATTTTCCCATCACATTGAATCCCTGCTGCATGTGTCATGATTGTCGGTTAGTTCATGAAGATGAGCCGATAATACTGGAAATGATAAGCACAAATACATGACATCAAATCAAAGTATCTAAAATCGTGCTCCCTCGTCATTCCGTCTGGTTCAACATTGCGTTTTTCTATCACTATTCCGGGCAGCCGCTCAGTAATGCACTGCATCATTTCATGCATTCCCCTTTCCTAGATCCGTCAATCATTTTTTTCCGCTCAAACAAAAAAAGAAAAGTGCTCTGTTGAAATATATAGTTGCTGATGTTTTCTTTCCCGTCCCGTTTGCCATCAAAGCGAAATGTAAATGTACGCAGTACGCATCCACATAAAAATAGTAGCAAAGTACGATCATTTCCATCCATCCACCCAACATACCAGTAGTTCAAGATTCAGGAACTCGTAGGTTTTGTACATAGATCATTTCTCTGCCATCATATATAAAGTCCAACGAAGTTGATAAATGTTTTGCTGATGTGAATTAATCCGGAATAAAACCTAGATTTCATTACCCATGTGCAAAGAAAGACATTGACTTACCCAACTCCGGTTCGTTGTCCAGAATTTTTTGGGGCAAAATGACCATCATGTTTTGGTCAATATATCACTCAGTCATTTACCTGTAATACTCAAAACGATGACCTAGCTTTGTCTAACTAGTTTCGTCTAATTCACTACTTGCTACTACACTCTTAGAATGAAGATTATTTATTACTGTCACAAAGACATTCATTTCGTTTGATGGAAATGGAAGTTATTGTGGATGTTAGCTTGCCCGAATACAGCATTGATTCTTTAGTTTTATTTGATGTAAGTACGTTTTCCCACCAAGGAGAGCTAGATCCTACATAATAATGCTCTGTACTCATTTTCATTTTGTCATTAAAATAAAAAGAAGTAGTGCACGACATCAGTAGCAGAGCGCAATCATAATAAGCAAAGTTCGGTTTGAAGGGATTAAACATGATGAGTTGAGAACGGCGGCTGTCTCCCTTGTGGCATCAACAACGTGTTAGAACATCGGCAAAATGTCATGAGAAGTCTGTCAAGTGCGACAGACAGATTGTCCCAGTGAGAAGGAGAGGCTGACATATGAATGAAGAAAGTGGTAGGTAACATGTATGATTATGTTCTAGCAAAAATTGAACCTTTACCATGTTATGCGCTATCCAGAAAGATAAAAATAATGACTTATAATGTGTGGTATAGGTACGAAATGTAAAACGAAGTTCATAGCCCCAGTAGTATTTTTCATTGCTTTGCTCACAAAAGGAAATGAAAAAAACGCACGCTGTTTGGCTCTGCTCTACTGCTGGTTAAAGTTAGAATCCTTCTGAGAAGCTTGCAGGTAAGTAGTAAATAAAAGTTTACATTTTTGTAGTTTGTAGAAATAGAAGCTTAAAGCTGCAGTAGTAAAATAAAATGCCATAAAGGCTGATTTTTATACAGGAGAATCAAAGGAAAAAAGATGTATAGGTTCACAAGAAGGAAAATCTACTTCATTTTACCTGTACTTACACATAGCGTACTAACAATCCAAGTATCTCGGGTTCTCGCAGCTCAAATTCATCGGAAGCCAAGCAGCAAACATTACCTACCGCGACGTTTACAAGTACAAATGAACCCTTACTAAAATGTATGATGTGGGTACTTTCATTCTATTCCTGATGAAAGCCACCGTAAAAATATTTCATATGAGCGTACCAGATTCTTTACGTATCTGCTTTTATAATTGTCAACTGTGTGTTTTTTCAAAAGTAGTCATCACCGTAAGTACTGCTTTATTCAACTTCCTTTGCATTTCAGGTGGATTAAGGTGAATTCATAATATTATTTCTCTTGAATCCACAGAAAGCATGAACAATCCAGTGAGGAAATGGTTAGCAAAAAATAAAAAGGCTGAAATCTTGATTCTTGAATATTTGCATTAAACTAAGCGTAAAATATTTTACTAAAATGAATTACAGGTTTATTCGTGTTAATTATTGATTATTATCTACCTGTAAGACGTGGACTTTCTACTTAACTGCCTGACTAAATCAATATCAAAACTTGAAAAGATGGATAAACGAAATCTATTTGAATTTGAACTACTGAAGAAGGCCGAAATAGACCCTTGAAGCCTCTTCTCCGGTGAGCGTATCTACTTTCGTTCCACCTCTTTGTTTGAGGATACTTGGTGTGGAAAATACAAGCATAATGAATATTATGTGTATCCAGTTATTGAGAAAAGCAGTGGGACAAAGGAATTTTGGTAGCAAAGTGGACGCAAGTATTGGGCAACAGCAAAAGGAGAAGTAGCAACCTACAAAGGGTGTAATAATAAATAATGATGTTCCATGAAACTGTATAGTTTGTGTAACTCTTTTGGGTATATTACTATATGGAGGTCATTTATGTTCAAGTTTTATCATCATAAAGTAAACAACACATCCTGAGTAGTTGTTGTGTAGAAAGCATACCTGAACACCTACAAAACAGTGTTGTATACCTTTTTTGCTTTGATTGCATTCCAAACATCGAGCTACCTACCTCACAAAAGTCCGACCAGGTTGATGGAGAAGAAAAGAGGAAATACTGGGACAGAATTATGAGTGAGGTGACTGTAAAATTCTAACTGGTCATCATACCTCGTGTTACATTTATACTCATGATTCATGATATATAGGTAATATATGAATACACGGGCATCATTGAAATTTATTGCTTTGGTAGTTTTTCTCATCTTGCCTACATTGCGCATCAAACAGTCTTCTTTTGTCGCACATTTTCTTTTAAAAGAAATTTCCGTCACCTTTTCTTCCTCGTTTTATTTCCGTCATGAAAATACCGTCTTGTGCTGTATTTATGATAATAATCTTGTGCTGAACGACTGAACATACCTATTAAATATCAACCTTGCCTACATTTATATTCTTGTGAATGCTTGCTTCCCTACCTATACCTTGTAGTTTTATTCCAAAAAGGTATCAGATGTAGTATATGACAGACTGACAAACCCTCCCTCATTCACTAAGTCATTTTGAAACAAGACGAAGAAAAAAAAGAACCAAGATCAGAGATCCTTTTCCTTCTTCGTCTGACTTGAGAAGATGACGTGATGCTCACGGGAGACTTTTCGGCGACATAAAAGTCAACAGACTGCTTGGCTTCATCTTCATATGCAAAAGACGCTCTCTCGCTCAAAGTGATTACCTTGATGTCAGTCAAGGAATACTTTATGTTACACAATAATAATATCACTATCTACAAGCAATCCATAAAATTTCTGAGATGCGCTTCTTTACACTTTTGTGTACTTGTGTGGCTAAGAACATCTTGAAACATTTTTCATTCAACTGCTTTCGATGAAATGATGATGACATGCCGGCTGCTGGTATGGTCCGGCAAATATTTACCTTCCTCTGATTGCGGCATCCAAAGTATGTAAATGAATATTAAATCATCTAGATTGAGTGGGTGAGACAAACGGAATCATCATCATCAGTGTCTGCTGGAATGTGTCGTTTTTTATAGTATGCTGATTTACATTTATATGAAGGTAAAAGAATGTTATCCACGATGATGGATATTTTTCTTTAATTGACGTCGTGGCGTTTTTGCCTGAGTAAATGAATGCTATACTGTAAAAGGAATGCAGCCTGGTTTATAAAACGATATAATGACGATGATGATGCATCTTATAAACATTATACCTTATCCGATTCTTCAAAAATGAGAAACAATGACGCAACACATTTTTAAGTCTGGGATGCAGCCAATCGTACTAAAATAAGGCCCTATAATATAATGTGTGTAATATGGAATTTGGTTATTATATAAGCAGTAAGCANGATTCTTCAAAAATGAGAAACAATGACGCAACACATTTTTAAGTCTGGGATGCAGCCAATCGTACTAAAATAAGGCCCTATAATATAATGTGTGTAATATGGAATTTGGTTATTATATAAGCAGTAAGCATGCGTTGTTAAAATTACACTCTCTTATGTTTCTACATTTCTTCTAGTTGATGATGGTTTGGTTTATTTTTTGTTTTAATGGCGGTCCAACTAAAAATCCTTATCAAAGATGAGGTTTTGATGCAGATTGCTTCAAGCAACAAACTAGCTTGAGGCAATAAAAATGAAGTATATGGGCAAGTAAAACCTTAGTGCACGACTTGTCAGTCTTCTTGCTTCATTACTAAATTAAAACTAAAATTGGAGACAAGTAATACAAATACAGGTACAAACATATCCGTAAAATTATACAAAATAAAAGACAATTTTGGCCAGAAGAACTGCTACTGCTTTAAAAACAAGTATTATATAAATCTATATATGAAGGATGATTACAGGTTGCTTCTTCATAAACAAGTTTAAACAACACTGTTTATAAACAAAGTAAATGTAAAGTAGGAATGGTAAAGGGACAGTTTCATGTAATATAGTTTTCTTTCCTTTGTTTTGCCCCTGCATATTACGGCTTTGCGTTTACATACTATGTCCGTGTACAACGAGCATCGAGAAAAAGTAAAAAATAGCTCTCCCCTCCTTCCTACAAGCACAGAGATGCATTATTATCTTTTATCACGATTATAGTGATTGAGAACCGAGTGTCTTACTTTTCCCAACTGTACCATGTTCGTATAGTAAGCATGCAAATAAGTATACCTGTATGTGTACTCAGAGTATTATTATGCATGTGCGTAATATTACTTCACGTCACCCCCTTTGGTGTCGTTATTACACGAATTTTGTCACGAGCATAAAAGATTGATCAACACGAAAAGAAATGCTGCTTAAGTAAAAACAAAAACCATCAATTTACCTTGTTTACTCCCCGAACATGCAAAGTTTATAGAATAGTTTTAAAAAAATTGTGTGCCAAAGTGAATTTTTTTATCACTACAATATGTATTTATGATAATCGCCATTAGTTGTTATCTGTTGTACACATCCATCCAGCATGTCGTGGTATTGATAATAATCTAAACTGGTTAATTTTAAATGACAGCTTACTTTCCAGTCTTAATTTTGCTACTAAATATTTACAGGAGACTTACGTCCTTTCTCCATCATTATAAAATTAGACGTGTATGGGGTTAGCTGTGTGCTTACACACAAAAATGGTAAGGCTGTAAGGAATGAATGCGAGGGCAGTAGTAATAGTGCAAATATGAGTGTTTGGTTAGGATAATTTGCAGCTTTGTGTAAAATGTGTAACGAAATAATGAGAAAATGGTGGGTTCCTTCTCAAACACAAACAATGTCGCAGAGTTAGCGACGTATCATGATAAAATAAATTTGATTATCGAATCCAGCGAGAAAATGGGTATCCACACATGTGTATTTAATGAAAGTTTCTGCACAATGACTCAGCACAATATTTTTTGTCGTTTTTAATGTAGGTAGCTGAATTAAAACTGACGACATTTTTGTCGTGGAATGATGGAATGGTGGACAGAGGAATCATGGCTCCTTTAAATACCGCGAAATATTATAAACTCTAATAATTTCATCTTTGTTATTTGGGACGCCATATCCACTAGGCGGTTTGAACAGTTGTGAATTGCGAATATGACATTTTTACTCTTCTTATTTTCGATTCCTTACCCATGTAGTTTTGTTATTTCTTTCCAGTCAATACCAAAATGTAGTTACCATTTGTATATTATGTTGCATATTCGTTTTCAGTCCTCAACACGTCCACGACGTTGTGTTCGTCACTCAGAAGCATTATCCAGCGTGACGTATTACGTGTCACGGTCACGGTGCTAATTTAGAAAATTTTCTTAGACATCCTTTGTTGTTGGTACGTAGCTTGTCGTCTCAATTTTGTAATCTTTCCTACCTTTTTCCTGAGTTGTACTTACATTTTCATTGGTTTGCTGATGCTTTATGGATTATTGGATACTTTTGCCGTTATGATAGAGTATATGCACGAAATGGATTAACTGCTGTAAGAGGATGATACAAAATGTCACTTCATGAAAGAAGAAATGAATGGTAATTTGTGGGCGATACGCTGATGGATGAAAGTAGTTTTTCCTGTGAATGAATAGACAGGGATGCCAACTTACATGACAAATCGAACAAACCAATTAGTTTTTAATTGGTAAATATGATTGATTAATTACATTGTTGTAATAACAAACTACTTTTAGTGAAGCCCTGTCACATATGCAATCTTGGAGCCGCAAAAAATCCCATCAATCATCAATCCTTGCTCATTTCGGAGTTACTGATGCATGTGCAATTAATTATTCAAACCTTCTCACCAATAGCAATCTAATGACGGCGACAAGTTCTGCGCTAGTCAAATATGTTTATTTTTATATATCTGCATTTTAGATGTAGGTAGATGATATGTTTAGATGATATATAGCTCAAAGTTAATAGCTGTAATATTATTACGCGTGTTTATGTATCAAGTTAAAGGTAATCATTTGATCTTTAATTACATTTTATTTGCACTTATATTAAACTACAAAACCTTGCTCATTTCGGAGTTACTGATGCATGTGCAATTAATTATTCAAACCTTCTCACCAATAGCAATCTAATGACGGCGACAAGTTCTGCGGTAGTCAAATATGTTTATTTTTATATATCTGCATGTTAGATGTAGATGGTAAGTTTAGTAGATGATGTATAGCTCAAAGTTAATAGCTGTAATATTATTACGCGTGTTTATGTATCAAGTTAAAGGTAATCATTTGATCTTTAATTACATTTTATTTGCACTTATATTAAACTACAAAACGTGTAAAATAAACTTTTGGCATGTGTCTGTACATAGTGTGAATTCCTAGTAAATACATTTCTCTTAAATGTTAATACATATTATTATATAAAATGTGTTTTAGAGCTAAAACTAGAGCAGTCGAACTACTTTTTTACAATGTGGAATGTCCAAGTGCTTTTGCACACAATCCTGCAAACAAAACCACTAAAATAATACTGGGTCGGTAAACTTCCTGGTTTGCAACAAGAACACGAAAGAATTGCTGAATAACCATGCAAGTTGCTAACATAATAGTAAAAAATTCTGATTGCTGATAATCTAATAACCACTTTATTGGAATTCGGAACTAGTGCCAGATAGTTATTCGGAATTCGCTATTAACTTTCATGAATGTGACAAAGGTGGAGTGGTGGCTTTTTTATGTATGCAATTTATATTTCCATGCATGTACACATAATATATGCTGAGTATGATGGTGACATAATAATAATTGGCAAGCAATTTTTATGACAATTTATGAGAAACATCTTTTTAAACACGCATACTTTACTACTTCATCAATTAGTTGGTTTGTACACCGCAAATGTACACATTGAATTACTTTTTATAGGAATTACATACAAAATTGCTTTAACTGTACACATGATTATATGTAAATATTTTAGGGTCCTATAGGACACAGTAGTTTGTATAATATATTATTATTATATATAAACTCTTCTTCTGTACTGTACTCTACTACACCGGGCTGTTGAGATACACAATACGTATGGATTACCCACACATGTATGCATATATATTTTACTTGTGTGTATTTATAAATTCTTCAAAAAATGCTTGTGGAGTATGGTATACTGTGAGTGATGATTGCTACTTTGAATAATAAAAAAATCTGCGTGATTTTTAGCTTTTTATATGTTTACTGTGACGTGAACCAGTGTTAGGACTCGTACAGTGCAATCTTATTCCTAAACACTTATTTTCTATTTGTACAACGGAGATACAAATGTCAACTAGTAGGTAATTTTCATATTGATAAATATGCAAGAATTATTATTATTATTATTATTTACTAGAGCTATAGTTCATACAATATGGATGTATAGATTAATGAGATTGATATTCATATCAGCATAAGTTATTACTTTTCTGTTCGCACCACTAAAAAAAACCAAAATCTACACACACACATAATTTATTACGTACCCTAAATAATAAGAACAGTTTATGACGGTTCACTTCACACATATTATATGGGCAACCTTAAAAGTATAAATGAAAACGACGATTTTTTTTCCAGTAAGAAAGTGTTGATCTGATGATAAAGACTGAGGGCGAGGGCAATTGTCAGCTTTGCGTTTTGCAGACTCCCATCTCCCAGAACGTTGCTTATTAAAATACATTTTCTAACTCTGTTTCACCTGCATACTTTCAGTAGCATCAACTCACCAGTTAAATGTGTTCACATTTTTTTTAGTGTAGTGTTTTTAATCTAATCTTTATGAATCACAGAAAAAGTCTTTTCATATCATTAATATTAATAATTAACGAAAATATTAATTAATATTTTAACGCACAAATTGTTATTTTTTAAATAAGATTTAATAAGCAAACTAACTATATATGTTTGCACAGATCGCAAAACGCCTATTTGATAACATTTTCTTTTCCAAAATGTACGCACTATGCAAAACACCAACGAAATACTTGAAAATTGATAATTATGCCTATGTAAGAGATACACTGCTTCTTTACCTGTAAAATGATATTATATATAAAAATAACTAACTATTTAGGTCTTCTGTTGTATAATATGCTATTAAGATTGTGCTGGTGGGCTTATCTATGTATGTACCGTAATATATTTTGTAGATATTTACATGTCCACCATTTCATGAAACGTTCAGAGTAGTCATTAATACAAAATAGATTGTATCCTAAAATCACCTACAAACGAGTAATAAAACGCACAACCCTAAACAATACTATTATACTATATAACGATGCTCGTTTTGTAACATAACTGTGGTGTAACCTGTTTTAAAACAAACTTTAAATAATTTTAACGTAAAGAAATGATGAGATCAGTTAAGAGGTTCATCTTGACAATATAACAACAACGACAATAAGGAACATCCAATACATGTGTCAGCGAATACATACTAAAAATATGAATGGATTACACTGGCATGTTTTACATTTTTTAGGTTAAAATTGGTGCAAAACTTTGCAGTTATTAAATTACGATAAATCTGCTGGTATCCCTATTCCCTACCATTTTCGCTTATTCCTCGCACAAAAGTCGTTTTAAATGTGTTTCGTTAAAAATTCAATCTTCGAGAATGCTTGCCGTTTCGCAGCTTGACTAAATACTCTCGACAAAAACGATTCGAATATATAATAATGAGGAGGAGTGCATGATGAAGATAACATGCAGTAGTATTGACGTGGGTAACATTGAGCAAACTTCCATTTTATATGGATGAACTGATAATTTTAAACAATGAACTCTACGAAGCATTTTTAGCAGTTTATGCACTTGGGTAGTCAGATTCACGATGTTAGAGAATAGAACAAAAATTAAAGTTTCATGTGATGATGACCTCTCGCACATATTCAACAACACGTTGATGTTAGATATACAGGCTTTCACTACACCAACCATCATGATCATATAAATGTATAAGTATTTTAAGTTATAATGATGCTTAGTATGAGTTTGAATTTTTTAGACACACGGTAAATCACCCCAGATCACCTTTCCCTGTAGTTTGAACTGAATAAATAAACGGTACAAAATATTCTAATGATTATCGGAGGAGCCCTCCCAGATGCATATAAATTTTCGACTTGTTATTAAATTGGACCAGATAAATAATGCAAGAGAGCTTTTTAACATAAAATGGTATCTCAAGACAAATTCCTATATAAACTGATCTGATTCTATTTTTTCTCTGATCTTTAAGCATACATTATAACCTGTAGTCCGTGCCATCCCAGAGCTGTAGAGACACCACACACATTGACGTTGAGACACAAACAGAAGAGAGGTCGAACCCACTACTGAGATTGCACTGCACTTTGAGACTGTCTGACACGGGTCATGACCACTGACAAATTTGTAATGACGAAACAAGTCGTGAAGTAGGTAGCACAGAAGATGATGATCATGACGCGAGCAAACGGGAATACAGGGACGATTGGATACACAGCGCCTGGATTTCGTTGTTGTCGTACTACACACTTACTTGAGGAGGATGCCACCGTGCCTGCTTTCTTTGTGCTCAACAGGGAGGAAGAAGAGAAGAGAAGGAGGAAACGGGGTCAACTCAGGTCAACTCACTCTGATCATCCTATTACAGAGAAAACATACGGAGAGATAGGATCAAATCTTACTTTACTTTTGCCTAAACTAAAAATATAATAATTATTATTATTTTTATAATGCGTAAAAATAAATTATTATAAAAAGTAGCGCATATTTTGTACTACTTTACTTTACTTAGCAGTAGTTATCATTATTGTTATTATTTGTGTGATTCTATATTATGCTAAGATAGAGAGCATGGTCAGAGAAGTGTTTACATTGCATATAGACAATAATTAAATTATTGATGAAGAATACAAAGCTGTCAGGAATCGAAGGTGAAAGATGCTACATATTCATACGGTTGACATAGGATTGTGCAAATAGTCGTACATATATCATAATAGGTATGTTAAGTAGAAGTAACAGTGAGAATGAAGCTTTCATGCAGTAAAGTACAGTACAGTAAAGTGACAGATGAAAATACTTTAGAAAACTAGTGAGTAGTATTGTGCAAAGAAACAAAAGAGTGTATGCACCTTCACCTAAAAAGCCAACATCCTCCTTTTTCCTGTTTGGCTTTTGTGTGTGAGTGACAATTTCATATAAAAATACGTCTCCTTCAAATAAACTGACTGATTTGACTTGATATTGATATGCTTAAGTATTGTATACTGTGCTACTTGCATTCGATCGTGTTTTCAAGGCAAGAATAGTGAAGATTCTTATTCAGCTCGTCGATATTTTTAAACATTCCAGTTTTTAACATTGCATCTTTTCTCTAAATCCACTTTTCCTCCGTGCTAAGCCAAAATCATGGGCATTTTTCGTATTAACAATTTCGAATTACTCAGTTGCTGCAAGTAAATTGTCTGAGAGTTGAACTAGGTTTTGTACATGTCGATATTCGATTTTTTGACCGAAGATTATATCCTAATTTATACTTTCCCTTGTAATGAGGTGTAATGAAAAATCTGATAAATCTTCATTATGATGAGATCATTGCATTATTCCCCATGTCTGGGTTTGGAGGGTTGGCGTATAGATGGTGACTGTGAATACTGTTATTATTTACAGCTTGAGCATGACCCTCAAGAGACGCATGATGTGGAGGTAGATACATGGATATCATTTGTCTAAGATCTCCTCCAGGGTGACCTGCTGGGTACATACCCTGAGGGCTTCCACCACCACCACTACCACCGCTACTGTTTCCATGAGGCGGGTAGCCTTTAGGATGTTGATGAGCCGCCGCAGCCGCCGCAGCGGCTGCCATAAAATGAGGCGGTGGTGGACTCATCAAATGCTGTGAATGTGAAGATGCAGAGGAGGAGGCAGGCGAATGAATATTATTATTGTTATGGCTAACTCTACTACTTCTAGAATGAGGGCTGTTGATATTGCTGCTACTGTGTATGTTATTGTTATTACTGCTATGATGGTTATTGTTGCTATTCGAAGAGTTATTACTATTTGCAGAAATTGACCCACCACCACCACCATGATTAGAATTAGGACTCATAGTTTCTTTAGGAGAAGGTGATACACTAGAACCTACGCTGGAAACGCTGCCCATGGCGTAGGGAGAAGGTGCATTATGATTAGAAGGTGCCCCACCTGAGTTGCCACCTCCGGAGCTCGAGCCCACCGGCGTCGTTGATGAGGCGTACATAGCATATGAACCGTTGAGATATGGCGAGGAGGACATTGATGGTGCAGAGGCAGGTGACATGTCGTACCTCGAGTATAGGTTTTGATTCATATAACCTACAAAACAAACAAAATTATAGAACGTCATTACTTTTTAATTCAGGTTCTCATTCAAAAGCATTAAGATTTAATCAACAACACTACATTGCATGCGGTTTACAAGCAGGTGTTTAAATCAAGATAAAAAGTTTAGTGTTCAGTAGAAATCAATGAAATATTGAAATATGGTCAGTCTTCCAAGGGTCATGAGTAGTGGACCAGCATTAAGGCTATATACAAGTAGTCTGATGTGGAAAAGGCGAATGCTTAGAATAAATGTTCTATGAGCAGTCCATAATTTACACGGCAAAATCAGTACGTAATGATTTCCATTTTTCATTTCGGTACCATCAATGGTAAAAGAATATTATGCAAACTGCCATTCCCATAAACCAGTATACCAAAAAGGTGCATTCCTGCATATAGGTATGTAGGTAGAAGATATGTGTTGAGCTACTGAAAACGGTAGCTAGTTATAACAACAAAGATAATGAATGAGTTTTCAATTGTGTGTAGAAGATCATTAGTCTGGCTGTTCATGATAATAAATTAAGTATCTCCACTGATCCTCAATCTACCAGTTTCTTATGAAATACCTCAATACCTGAAAATACTGCTTGCTCCTTTTTTATTGACCATCACCAACGCACATATTATATGAAACATTAAAAGTGGAATGCAGAGCAGTATTATTATGCAGTGGGCATGGAATAAATTAAACCTCTCAATACATAAATGCTTCGCGAAGCCACACGGCATATCACTTAAAAAGTAAGAGAAATCATTAAGCTTTTTTATTGACATGAAAAACGATTTTGCAGGTAATAAGCGTAACTTATCTGGACTGTGACTTTGATGGT